>CM040803.1:37556025-37637501 GCA_022829025.1 Squalius cephalus | reverse complement strand
CTCCGCTGTTCTCATGCGCTTCTGTCCACACACACTCCGCTGTTCTCATGCGCTTCGGTCCACACACACTCCGCTGTTCTCATGCGCTTCGGTCCACACACACTCCGCTGTTCTCATGCGCTTCTGTCCACACACACTCCGCTGTTCTCATGCACTTCTGTCCACACACACTCCGCTGTTCTCATGCGCTTCTGTCCACACACACTCCTGTCCACACACACTCCGCTGTTCTCATGCACTTCTGTCCACACACACTCCGCTGTTCTCATGCGCTTCTGTCCACACACACTCCGCTGTTCTCATGCGCTTCTGTCCACACACACTCCGCTGTTCTCATGCGCTTCGGTCCACACACACTCCGCTGTTCTCATGCGCTTCGGTCCACACACACTCCGCTGTTCTCATGCGCTTCGGTCCACACACACTCCGCTGTTCTCATGCGCTTCGGTCCACACACACTCCGCTGTTCTCATGCGCCTTCTGTCCACACACACTCCGCTGTTCTCATGCACTTCTGTCCACACACACTCCGCTGTTCTCATGCCCTTCTGTCCACACACACTCCGCTGTTCTCATGCGCTTCTGTCCACACACACTCCTGTCCACACACACTCCGCTGTTCTCATGCACTTCGGTCCACACACACTCCGCTGTTCTCATGCGCTTCTGTCCACACACACTCCGCTGTTCTCATGCGCTTCGGTCCACACACACTCCGCTGTTCTCATGCGCTTCTGTCCACACACACTCCGCTGTTCTCATGCGCTTCGGTCCACACACACTCCGCTGTTCTCATGCGCTTCGGTCCACACACACTCCGCTGTTCTCATGCACTTCTGTCCACACACACTCCGCTGTCCTCACAGCACTCCTGTCCACACACACTCCTGTCCACACACACTCCTGTCCACACACACTCCTGTCCACACACACTCCGCTGTTCTCATGCACTTCTGTCCACACACACTCCGCTGTTCTCATGCGCTTCTGTCCACACACACTCCGCTGTTCTCATGCGCTTCGGTCCACACACACTCCGCTGTTCTCATGCGCTTCGGTCCACACACACTCCGCTGTTCTCATGCGCTTCGGTCCACACACACTCCGCTGTTCTCATGCGCTTCTGTCCACACACACTCCGCTGTTCTCATGCGCTTCGGTCCACACACACTCCGCTGTTCTCATGCACTTCTGTCCACACACACTCCGCTGTTCTCATGCGCTTCTGTCCACACACACTCCGCTGTTCTCATGCGCTTCGGTCCACACACACTCCGCTGTTCTCATGCGCTTCGGTCCACACACACTCCGCTGTTCTCATGCACTTCGGTCCACACACACTCCGCTGTTCTCATGCGCTTCTGTCCACACACACTCCGCTGTTCTCATGCGCTTCGGTCCACACACACTCCGCTGTTCTCATGCGCTTCGGTCCACACACACTCCGCTGTTCTCATGCACTTCTGTCCACACACACTCCGCTGTTCTCATGCACTTCTGTCCACACACACTCCTGTCCACACACACTCCGCTGTTCTCATGCACTTCGGTCCACACACACTCCGCTGTTCTCATGCGCTTCTGTCCACACACACTCCTGTCCACACACACTCCGCTGTTCTCATGCACTTCTGTCCACACACACTCCGCTGTTCTCATGCGCTTCTGTCCACACACACTCCGCTGTTCTCATGCGCTTCGGTCCACACACACTCCGCTGTTCTCATGCGCTTCGGTCCACACACACTCCGCTGTTCTCATGCGCTTCGGTCCACACACACTCCGCTGTTCTCATGCGCTTCGGTCCACACACACTCCGCTGTTCTCATGCCCTTCTGTCCACACACACTCCGCTGTTCTCATGCGCTTCGGTCCACACACACTCCGCTGTTCTCATGCACTTCTGTCCACACACACTCCGCTGTTCTCATGCGCTTCTGTCCACACACACTCCGCTGTTCTCATGCGCTTCGGTCCACACACACTCCGCTGTTCTCATGCGCTTCGGTCCACACACACTCCGCTGTTCTCATGCGCTTCGGTCCACACACACTCCGCTGTTCTCATGCGCTTCGGTCCACACACACTCCGCTGTTCTCATGCGCTTCGGTCCACACACACTCCGCTGTTCTCATGCGCTTCTGTCCACACACACCCCGCTGTTCTCATGCACTTCTGTCCACACACACTCCGCTGTTCTCATGCGCTTCGGTCCACACACACTCCGCTGTTCTCATGCGCTTCTGTCCACACACACTCCGCTGTTCTCATGCACTTCTGTCCACACACACTCCGCTGTTCTCATGCACTTCTGTCCACACACACTCCGCTGTTCTCATGCGCTTCGGTCCACACACACTCCGCTGTTCTCATGCGCTTCGGTCCACACACACTCCGCTGTTCTCATGCACTTCTGTCCACACACACTCCGCTGTTCTCATGCGCTTCGGTCCACACACACTCCGCTGTTCTCATGCGCTTCTGTCCACACACACTCCGCTGTTCTCATGCGCTTCTGTCCACACACACTCCGCTGTTCTCATGCGCTTCGGTCCACACACACTCCGCTGTTCTCATGCGCTTCGGTCCACACACACTCCGCTGTTCTCATGCGCTTCGGTCCACACACACTCCGCTGTTCTCATGCGCTTCGGTCCACACACACTCCGCTGTTCTCATGCGCTTCGGTCCACACACACTCCGCTGTTCTCATGCGCTTCTGTCCACACACACTCCGCTGTTCTCATGCGCTTCTGTCCACACACACTCCGCTGTTCTCATGCGCTTCGGTCCACACACACTCCGCTGTTCTCATGCGCTTCGGTCCACACACACTCCGCTGTTCTCATGCGCTTCTGTCCACACACACTCCGCTGTTCTCATGCGCTTCTGTCCACACACACTCCGCTGTTCTCATGCGCTTCGGTCCACACACACTCCGCTGTTCTCATGCGCTTCGGTCCACACACACTCCGCTGTTCTCATGCGCTTCGGTCCACACACACTCCGCTGTTCTCATGCGCTTCGGTCCACACACACTCCGCTGTTCTCATGCGCTTCGGTCCACACACACTCCGCTGTTCTCATGCGCTTCTGTCCACACACACTCCGCTGTTCTCATGCGCTTCGGTCCACACACACTCCGCTGTTCTCATGCGCTTCGGTCCACACACACTCCGCTGTTCTCATGCGCTTCGGTCCACACACACTCCGCTGTTCTCATGCGCTTCTGTCCACACACACTCCGCTGTTCTCATGCGCTTCGGTCCACACACACTCCGCTGTTCTCATGCGCTTCTGTCCACACACACTCCGCTGTTCTCATGCGCTTCGGTCCACACACACTCCGCTGTTCTCATGCGCTTCGGTCCACACACACTCCGCTGTTCTCATGCGCTTCGGTCCACACACACTCCGCTGTTCTCATGCGCTTCGGTCCACACACACTCCGCTGTTCTCATGCACTTCTGTCCACACACACTCCGCTGTTCTCATGCGCTTCGGTCCACACACACTCCGCTGTTCTCATGCGCTTCGGTCCACACACACTCCGCTGTTCTCATGCGCTTCTGTCCACACACACTCCGCTGTTCTCATGCGCTTCGGTCCACACACACTCCGCTGTTCTCATGCGCTTCGGTCCACACACACTCCGCTGTTCTCATGCGCTTCGGTCCACACACACTCCGCTGTTCTCATGCGCTTCTGTCCACACACACTCCGCTGTTCTCATGCACTTCTGTCCACACACACTCCGCTGTTCTCATGCGCTTCGGTCCACACACACTCCGCTGTTCTCATGCGCTTCGGTCCACACACACTCCGCTGTTCTCATGCGCTTCGGTCCACACACACTCCGCTGTTCTCATGCGCTTCGGTCCACACACACTCCGCTGTTCTCATGCCCTTCTGTCCACACACACTCCGCTGTTCTCATGCGCTTCTGTCCACACACACTCCGCTGTTCTCATGCGCTTCGGTCCACACACACTCCGCTGTTCTCATGCCCTTCTGTCCACACACACTCCGCTGTTCTCATGCGCTTCTGTCCACACACACTCCGCTGTTCTCATGCGCTTCGGTCCACACACACTCCGCTGTTCTCATGCCCTTCTGTCCACACACACTCCGCTGTTCTCATGCGCTTCTGTCCACACACACTCCGCTGTTCTCATGCGCTTCGGTCCACACACACTCCGCTGTTCTCATGCACTTCTGTCCACACACACTCCGCTGTTCTCATGCCCTTCTGTCCACACACACTCCGCTGTTCTCATGCGCTTCTGTCCACACACACTCCGCTGTTCTCATGCGCTTCGGTCCACACACACTCCGCTGTTCTCATGCGCTTCTGTCCACACACACTCCGCTGTTCTCATGCGCTTCTGTCCACACACACTCCGCTGTTCTCATGCGCTTCGGTCCACACACACTCCGCTGTTCTCATGCACTTCTGTCCACACACACTCCGCTGTTCTCATGCGCTTCTGTCCACACACACTCCGCTGTTCTCATGCGCTTCTGTCCACACACACTCCGCTGTTCTCATGCCCTTCTGTCCACACACACTCCGCTGTTCTCATGCGCTTCTGTCCACACACACTCCGCTGTTCTCATGCGCTTCGGTCCACACACACTCCGCTGTTCTCATGCGCTTCTGTCCACACACACTCCGCTGTTCTCATGCGCTTCGGTCCACACACACTCCGCTGTTCTCATGCGCTTCTGTCCACACACACTCCGCTGTTCTCATGCGCTTCGGTCCACACACACTCCGCTGTTCTCATGCGCTTCTGTCCACACACACTCCGCTGTTCTCATGCGCTTCTGTCCACACACACTCCGCTGTTCTCATGCGCTTCGGTCCACACACACTCCGCTGTTCTCATGCACTTCTGTCCACACACACTCCGCTGTTCTCATGCGCTTCTGTCCACACACACTCCGCTGTTCTCATGCACTTCTGTCCACACACACTCCGCTGTTCTCATGCGCTTCTGTCCACACACACTCCGCTGTTCTCATGCCCTTCTGTCCACACACACTCCGCTGTTCTCATGCGCTTCGGTCCACACACACTCCGCTGTTCTCATGCGCTTCGGTCCACACACACTCCGCTGTTCTCATGCACTTCTGTCCACACACACTCCGCTGTTCTCATGCCCTTCTGTCCACACACACTCCGCTGTTCTCATGCCCTTCTGTCCACACACACTCCGCTGTTCTCATGCGCTTCTGTCCACACACACTCCGCTGTTCTCATGCCCTTCTGTCCACACACACTCCGCTGTTCTCATGCGCTTCGGTCCACACACACTCCGCTGTTCTCATGCGCTTCTGTCCACACACACTCCGCTGTTCTCATGCGCTTCGGTCCACACACACTCCGCTGTTCTCATGCGCTTCGGTCCACACACACTCCGCTGTTCTCATGCGCTTCGGTCCACACACACTCCGCTGTTCTCATGCGCTTCGGTCCACACACACTCCGCTGTTCTCATGCACTTCTGTCCACACACACTCCGCTGTTCTCATGCGCTTCTGTCCACACACACTCCGCTGTTCTCATGCGCTTCGGTCCACACACACTCCGCTGTTCTCATGCGCTTCGGTCCACACACACTCCGCTGTTCTCATGCACTTCTGTCCACACACACTCCGCTGTTCTCATGCGCTTCTGTCCACACACACTCCGCTGTTCTCATGCGCTTCGGTCCACACACACTCCGCTGTTCTCATGCGCTTCTGTCCACACACACTCCGCTGTTCTCATGCGCTTCGGTCCACACACACTCCGCTGTTCTCATGCGCTTCGGTCCACACACACTCCGCTGTTCTCATGCGCTTCGGTCCACACACACTCCGCTGTTCTCATGCACTTCTGTCCACACACACTCCGCTGTTCTCATGCACTTCTGTCCACACACACTCCGCTGTTCTCATGCGCTTCTGTCCACACACACTCCGCTGTTCTCATGCGCTTCTGTCCACACACACTCCGCTGTTCTCATGCGCTTCGGTCCACACACACTCCGCTGTTCTCATGCGCTTCTGTCCACACACACTCCGCTGTTCTCATGCGCTTCTGTCCACACACACTCCGCTGTTCTCATGCGCTTCGGTCCACACACACTCCGCTGTTCTCATGCACTTCGGTCCACACACACTCCGCTGTTCTCATGCGCTTCGGTCCACACACACTCCGCTGTTCTCATGCGCTTCGGTCCACACACACTCCGCTGTTCTCATGCGCTTCGGTCCACACACACTCCGCTGTTCTCATGCGCTTCTGTCCACACACACTCCGCTGTTCTCATGCGCTTCTGTCCACACACACTCCGCTGTTCTCATGCGCTTCGGTCCACACACACTCCGCTGTTCTCATGCGCTTCGGTCCACACACACTCCGCTGTTCTCATGCGCTTCGGTCCACACACACTCCGCTGTTCTCATGCGCTTCGGTCCACACACACTCCGCTGTTCTCATGCGCTTCTGTCCACACACACTCCGCTGTTCTCATGCGCTTCGGTCCACACACACTCCGCTGTTCTCATGCGCTTCGGTCCACACACACTCCGCTGTTCTCATGCGCTTCGGTCCACACACACTCCGCTGTTCTCATGCGCTTCGGTCCACACACACTCCGCTGTTCTCATGCGCTTCGGTCCACACACACTCCGCTGTTCTCATGCGCTTCGGTCCACACACACTCCGCTGTTCTCATGCGCTTCGGTCCACACACACTCCGCTGTTCTCATGCGCTTCGGTCCACACACACTCCGCTGTTCTCATGCGCTTCTGTCCACACACACTCCGCTGTTCTCATGCCCTTCTGTCCACACACACTCCGCTGTTCTCATGCGCTTCGGTCCACACACACTCCGCTGTTCTCATGCGCTTCGGTCCACACACACTCCGCTGTTCTCATGCGCTTCGGTCCACACACACTCCGCTGTTCTCATGCCCTTCTGTCCACACACACTCCGCTGTTCTCATGCGCTTCGGTCCACACACACTCCGCTGTTCTCATGCGCTTCGGTCCACACACACTCCGCTGTTCTCATGCCCTTCTGTCCACACACACTCCGCTGTTCTCATGCGCTTCGGTCCACACACACTCCGCTGTTCTCATGCGCTTCGGTCCACACACACTCCGCTGTTCTCATGCGCTTCGGTCCACACACACTCCGCTGTTCTCATGCGCTTCGGTCCACACACACTCCGCTGTTCTCATGCGCTTCGGTCCACACACACTCCGCTGTTCTCATGCCCTTCTGTCCACACACACTCCGCTGTTCTCATGCGCTTCGGTCCACACACACTCCGCTGTTCTCATGCGCTTCGGTCCACACACACTCCGCTGTTCTCATGCGCTTCTGTCCACACACACTCCGCTGTTCTCATGCGCTTCTGTCCACACACACTCCGCTGTTCTCATGCGCTTCGGTCCACACACACTCCGCTGTTCTCATGCGCTTCGGTCCACACACACTCCGCTGTTCTCATGCGCTTCGGTCCACACACACTCCGCTGTTCTCATGCGCTTCGGTCCACACACACTCCGCTGTTCTCATGCGCTTCTGTCCACACACACTCCGCTGTTCTCATGCGCTTCGGTCCACACACACTCCGCTGTTCTCATGCGCTTCGGTCCACACACACTCCGCTGTTCTCATGCGCTTCTGTCCACACACACTCCGCTGTTCTCATGCGCTTCGGTCCACACACACTCCGCTGTTCTCATGCGCTTCTGTCCACACACACTCCGCTGTTCTCATGCGCTTCGGTCCACACACACTCCGCTGTTCTCATGCGCTTCGGTCCACACACACTCCGCTGTTCTCATGCCCTTCTGTCCACACACACTCCGCTGTTCTCATGCGCTTCGGTCCACACACACTCCGCTGTTCTCATGCACTTCTGTCCACACACACTCCTCTGTTCTCATGCGCTTCTGTCCACACACACTCCGCTGTTCTCATGCGCTTCTGTCCACACACACTCCGCTGTTCTCATGCGCTTCGGTCCACACACACTCCGCTGTTCTCATGCGCTTCGGTCCACACACACTCCGCTGTTCTCATGCGCTTCGGTCCACACACACTCCGCTGTTCTCATGCGCTTCGGTCCACACACACTCCGCTGTTCTCATGCGCTTCGGTCCACACACACTCCGCTGTTCTCATGCCCTTCTGTCCACACACACTCCGCTGTTCTCATGCCCTTCTGTCCACACACACTCCGCTGTTCTCATGCGCTTCGGTCCACACACACTCCGCTGTTCTCATGCGCTTCGGTCCACACACACTCCGCTGTTCTCATGCGCTTCGGTCCACACACACTCCGCTGTTCTCATGCGCTTCTGTCCACACACACCCCGCTGTTCTCATGCGCTTCGGTCCACACACACTCCGCTGTTCTCATGCGCTTCGGTCCACACACACTCCGCTGTTCTCATGCACTTCTGTCCACACACACTCCGCTGTTCTCATGCGCTTCGGTCCACACACACTCCGCTGTTCTCATGCGCTTCGGTCCACACACACTCCGCTGTTCTCATGCGCTTCGGTCCACACACACTCCGCTGTTCTCATGCGCTTCTGTCCACACACACTCCGCTGTTCTCATGCGCTTCTGTCCACACACACTCCGCTGTTCTCATGCGCTTCGGTCCACACACACTCCGCTGTTCTCATGCGCTTCGGTCCACACACACTCCGCTGTTCTCATGCGCTTCGGTCCACACACACACTCCGCTGTTCTCATGCACTTCTGTCCACACACACTCCGCTGTTCTGCTCTAGCCAGAGAACACTCCCGTTGCTGGAACTGATCCACTTGTCCGTGTGACACTTCTGGCGCGCCGCACTCCACTATAGTCCTATAGGCGTCGGTTCTATCTCTAGCATGCGTGTGTTTTCCGCGTGGCTCGAGCAGGCAGTGTGCAAACTCCTGCTAACATGGGAGCCGAAATAAAAACGGACACCACGCCACGCAGCCAGTGTGTCGCCGGCCTTATTCGAGAACCGTTTCGCGGGGGATCCCAGGTGTGCAAAAAAAAAAAAGAATATTCGAATGTCAAATTTTCAAATCGAATACCAACCCACCGAACGAATATTCGAATATTCGGGTCCAGCCCTACAGCTTCCTCACTGACGGCATGACGTTTTCTCCTAGGATTCTCCTGATACTTCAAGGAATCCATCTTGCCTTCCTCAGCTATAACAGCTTCCACTCTCCTGGGAAGGCTTTCCACTAGATTCCCGTGTGGTTCACGATCTCTGTTCCAGCTCATCTCAGTGATGGATGCCGGAGGGAGTTTGAAACTGTTCCTCTATTGAATCAGCAGAGCACTCGTGACCGGTTCACTCTGTGGCTTTACATGATCTTCTGCTTCATGTCTGAGTTGCTGCTGTGTTTAAACACTTCCACTTTCCAATAATACCACTTGACTGAGGAAAATCTAGCAGGGATCAAATGCCATGAACTGACTTACTGCAAAGGTGCCCTCCTATCCCTGACCACACTGAGTTCACTGAGCTCCAGAAGAACCACACATTTATGTCACTAATGTTTGTAGATGCAGACTGCAAGAGTAAAGGCTTGATTTACACACCTCAATTCAGTAATTGAGAGGAGTGTCCCAATGCTTTTGTCCACACAGTGTATATCCAGATGCATAACTTTACACTGTAGGCCTCTCCTGGCTATTATGGTCACAACATGATTTTCAAGTCATGTTATTTCTCTTTCTCTCAGCAGATGGCAGCAATCTGCCCTAATACACGACACATTCCTTCAGAAAAGTGGCATAAACCAACAAACAGAATCAACAATTCACAGATATTACTTTTTCAAATTCAACAGTCAAAAAACATGTTTTATATATAAATTATTTTTAATTCTACCCAATTATATAGAAATCATAGCAGCACAATGTGTGAATAAACAAATCATGGCTGCTAAACAATCTCTTTTTCCCATGTAAAAAATATTAATGTTCACACTTAAAAATGTCCTCTATTAAAATCTCTTATTTTACAGCACATATTGACACTCCATGACCAAATGTTCCTCTAAATCCTTAATTTATGTCATATTCCCTTTATAAGTACAGTACATTAGTGTTTTCCGTGTGTTTTTTACAAACTGAGTCGTTTGTTGTTCTCTGTTAATCGACAGCATGTCACAGATCATTGTAAGTCAGCTATAGAGGGGATTCTGAGTGTCATTCTGATCCTCTGGGTCGTTGCTACTGTAATGAACTGTTAAATGTCTCTTTCAGGAGCACGAGTATGTCCATAAGAAGGGACCCAAAGTCAGCGCTCAGAAACCCAAAGTCTTCAAATGCGCCAACTGTGACAAAGCCTTCGCCAAACCCAGTCAGTTAGAGAGGCACAACCGCACACACACAGGTAAAGCTCTGCTCTCGCTCTGTTACTGCCGTCCTGTCCTTCTCCTGCAGGACTGTCACGTGATCACAGTCTCAAATGGATGAATTAACCCTCTGTGGTATGCATTATGCTCTAACCATTAAATATTTTTTAAAATCAGTTTTTATTACATGAAGAAGCTTCAATCATACAAATGCAAAAAGATTTTTGGGGAAATTATAGTTTTTCTATAAAATTGTGATTTTCTTTTCTACTTAATTGCACATTTCCTTTAGAAATTGATAGATTTATATACTTGGAACTCATGCAAACCACAAATAAATAGATCCCTATCGTTTGGCTTACTCATCCTCACTCTCATCACATGGAAGAGCTAACTCTGCACTATTGCCCTCTCTGTAAAATATTGCTGTATTCATTTTCTGAAAAGAAGAAATCAATTTGTTATTTATACATAAAAACAACTATTCTACAATAATCACTTCAAGTAAATAAATAACTGTTGATTTGTGAGTAAAAATATCTAATTTACTTATCAAAGATGCTGCAAAAAAGAATCTGGAGCACTTCAACAGGTGTCTTTCATGTGAGGGAGATAGAGAGTTCTGGAGGGACATTCAAATGTCATGTGACTTAAAAACAGCACATCATTGGCTACTTTCAGGCCTGCCCTTTTAACCCTCTGGGGTCTGAGGTGTTTTCTGGCCCTGGAGGTGTTCTGACATGCTCTGACATCTGTGCTTATTTCTGTTACTTGTGACATTTTCATGGCTAAAGTCTGATTACACTGTATTCAGCACAAACTCTGCTACAATAATATATCAGCAGCATGTATGTAAAAGTTTGTAGTTTTGAGATAATGACATTTATGCGTGGTTTGTGGAAAAAAAAAAAAAATTGTCACTGAAATAAGGTCATGAAACCCATACTGATTATTTCTTCACAAGACTTTTGAAAATTGTATCACGTAGCCTAGAATATTTGCTCCAAAACTATGTGAAAATCACCCTGACTGCTCATTCAGATAAGACAATATATTGATTTAAAAATTGCAAGACATGTTTTGTGTGAGAAAGCTTTATGCGAAGAGGCGTGAACATCATGAATATGTTATATGTTATAATGTTAATAAGAATTTCTTTCACACCTGAGAAAGACAAAGACCTTCCCCTAATGGCCCTATTAGGAGCTATCAGGCCCTATCATTCTGAGCAACCTTTCACAAAGAATGAGGAGATTTAGAAAATAATGTCTTTTTGATTGTTTGGATTTATTTACAACACAACATAATCCAAATATACACAACAAATGACAAGAAAAGCACATTATTTAACACACTGAACTAAAGACAGACACTTAACCAGTCATACACCTTTGTGCCATTCCTGAAACATAGTACATACCTTTCATTTCCATGGTGTTTGATCATGTACAGAGACTCATGTGAATGTTGAAGTCAGCAGGACTCCTCAGTGGAGCATCTGGTCCCTGAAAAAAAAAAACGCTGTGAACATACTGATATCAAGAGAAACTATTGGGCTGCATGATTTGGGGAATACATTTTAGATTTTTCAGGTTAAAATTGCTTTTTAAAATGTATAGAATACACACACACTCACACACACACACACACACACACACACACACATATATATATAGCAGCACAGCACATAGCTTATGCCTACAAGGCACAACAAACCTGGTGTTCATTTTATATATATAATATATGTATATATAAAATTAACACCAGGTTTGTTGTGCCTTGTAGGCATAAGCTATGTGCTGTGCTGCATAAAATAATAATAACAATAGCCTATAAATCGATAAAAAGGAACACTTCAGTAACACTGCACTAGAGAAAAATATATTGATTATCATATGTTACTTCAATCTCATTTCATAATGTCATAACGAAAATAAACATTTGGAGTAAAAAAAATGAAGCCTATTGTTTGGTGCATTTTGCTTTTCAAACGCAAACGCGTGCAGAGAACATTTACTGAAGCGATCAAGCGCTCAAAACTATTAAACTAAGTATTGTTACCATATTATACATCTACGTTTGAGCAGATATCCACAAACACAGTATTTAACAGTAAACACGGTTCTAAACATTATAATATTCACCATAGTATACACTCATTATAGCCTACTTTTACCATGCTGTGTTTTATTATAGAATATAAAAACATCCTCGTGTCGAACATGTATACATTTAGCACTAAAAGGTTGCCTACCGGTCTAGTTCACATTTATGTACGATATTAGGCTTAGTTCATGTTTTTACTCCAAT
This sequence comes from Squalius cephalus, assembly GCA_022829025.1. NCBI lineage: Eukaryota > Metazoa > Chordata > Actinopteri > Cypriniformes > Leuciscidae > Squalius > Squalius cephalus. Next base: position 37,624,813 of record CM040803.1, on the reverse strand, counting down.
CTCATTTCATAACATACATTTTAATCTGGCACCACCAGTTTAACATGTCTTACCTTAAAAATCTTCTCATCTTCAAATCGCGTTCTTCTAATTCTTCTGAGGTAAATCCAAGTGAAACAGCACAGCACAGCACAAACACAGTCTTCCAAACTCGATGAAAAACAGAGGAGTAAGTTACCAAAGTCTCTGCTTCTTTGTTTTGAGGTGATGAGGGCGTTTACAGGTCTGCGTTCCTCCACGTGGATCATTTGCATGTCAATCGCTCGTGCGTGCGTGGTCACATTAGAGTTAATGAGGACGCGTTTGAGAAACTGTACATGCCGCTGCTTTCATACGGATTACTTAAACAGAGAATATTTGTTTTTTATATAATTTACATACTTTAAAGCTACACTGTGTGATATTTTCCCCCATCTAGCGGTGAAATTGTATATGACTACCCAGTGAATATTAGTTTCTGTTCCTTTCAATTTCGAGGGCGTTTTAACTCCTACGGTGGCCGTATTATTCCAAGATTAACATGGCTTCCAGTTCGACTTCGTCCAATTGCGCCTTTAAAACTATCACCTGTGATCCGTCGCAGCACAGATTTATGTTACAAGGTAAACAATACTTTTTCACCATTGACGCGAGGAAAAGTCACGCAAGTTATACTAGAGGTCGTTCTGGCGTTATGCACAACCATGCTATGGTTAGACAAGCAACTATAAAACTTAGAATTTACACAAATAGGCTGAATAACCTGAATTAAAGCAGGCAACTTCGGCGTCCGTTTTAAAATCTTTGCTCCTCATGAGCTCTTTCTATCTGGGAAAAGTTACTCCAGTATTGACTTTGGTCTTGCTGATTTGCCTGTCGCGTTGACGTTTTAATTCTCTCTTTCGCTTCCTTGGCGACTCTGCTACATGTGAAAATAGGCGTGATCCTCCATCAGCAATCTTTCAAATCTGCCGGCAGTCGCGAGTAATCTCCCCCTCGCATTCGTCACGGTGTCACTGAGTGAAAAACGCAAAAGGCGAAGCTTGAATTTACAGGTATGTCCCTCTTTGGCTAATGTAGTTTCAAGATGGAGGGGCAACATGGCGACCGGCATTCGAACCCCTCACCCGTATGTACTTTCAATGGCAGATTATAAACTTAAGAGAATACTTTATTACTTGAAAGAAGTAAATATACATTAATGAGCACATATATTTTTGAAAGAACTAAGTGTTTTTTGCTAAGAATCAACTAAAAAAATGACACAGTGTAGCTTTAAAAATAGAGACTCCAAGCTTTCTTTGTTTTACGAAAAACACAACATTTTGTTTTTATTATGAGTGTACACAAATAAAAGAAGACATTTAACAGTTTTGAATGATGTACAACACAAGTATGTAAGATCAAAATCAACACAGTATTTCTTATATCTCTTTTGCACTGATATGAAAAAAAACGAGCAGATCACGCCGGCGTGATAGCCGACCCCAGGGGGTTAATTCCTTTAGTGCAATTTATTGTATTTTTTTCTGAAAATAAGGAAATGAGTATGTTAATTACCATAAGTACCATAAAGTACGTATTTTTGCAGTTGTGTAAGATATTGAGTACAGTCAGGTGTTTGTGAAGGTTCACTGGCACGTGTTCTTGGTTTCAGGTGAGCGGCCCTTCAAGTGTCCTCTGTGTGATAAAGCCTTCAACCAGAAGAGCGCTCTGCAGGTGCACCGGGTCAAGCACACGGGAGAGAAGCCCTACAGGTGCGAGGTGTGCACCATCAGCTTCACCCAGAAGAGCAACATGAAGCTGCACATGAAGAGATCTCACGGCTATCTGCCGTCCTGCAGCAAACTCACCGGTACGTGTGGAGCAGATCATCAGGTCGTCAGGTCATCAGGTCATCAGATCATCAGGTCATCAGCCTGTGCTCAGGGTTCTTAAAGAGACAGTTCACCCAAAGATGAAGAGTCTCTCATCATTTACTCACACTCATGCTGTTACAAACCTGTATGAGTGCTGGACACAGAAGAAGATATCTAGAAGAATGTTGGTAATCAAACATTTAACAGTAGCCATCATGACAACAGTAAATCATGACAATCTCCATTTTTGGGTGAACTGTCCCTTTCAGATCATGAGAAACTGGTAGTTTGTGTACATATAGATTGGTGGATGAGAAGAGTAACTCATTTGACCCTTATTTTTCAATTTGTCAAAATGACAAAGCATGTTGAATAATATTTTTTAAATTGAGTAGACGGGGGGGGAAATGCTGACTTCAGGCTCTTTCTGCCGCATGTCAGAGACAGACACATGAAACTGGGTTAAACTTCTGACATTTTTTGCTTCTGTGACTGCCTAAAAAAAGTCCCTTGAATTTTGCTTTGGAGAAAGGAGATTATAACACAGCCATCAAATGAGCCACACACTTCATCACGGCCGTGTTCTGAGCTCAGCTCTTCAGCTTTTAGTCATCATTACTGTATTCTTGGGTCTTTCTCTTATAGGCTATAGACAAGGGGTGGGCAAACTTCTTGGCTCAAGGGCCACACTGGGTCTTAAAATTTGACAGAGGGCCGGCCCAGTAGCAGATTATGAAACACGATCTCATGAAAGTGCGTATCCATACCACAAATTTTATTTCTCGTGCCATTTATACACCAAAAATGTTTTTTTGGTGCATATGCTACGCACTGTAAACCCCTTGGTTAGGATTAGGGGTGCGGAGTGCGTGCCTGTTACACGCCATAAAGTGCGTATCATATGCACGCGAAAACTGCGTTTCATAAGCACTACAAATACAATTCGACTATACAAATTTATTTTAAGTATAATAAAATAAAACATAAAAAGCAAAGGCAGATCAGAACATTTAATGAACAAAACCGGGTTCTGTACATGGCAGACAGGGGAGCGTAGTCGAAAGCCGGGCGATAAAGGTCGGTAAACGGAATCAGTCAGGATACATCCACAAATCCAGAAGAGGAAAGAAACTAAATAGCAGACAAACCAAAGGAAAAACTAAACAGGTGTGCAAGCGATTACCAAACATTTTTTTTCTCTGTGAGTTTCCAAAAAAGGAAAAAACATTAACGTGCAACAAGTCTATGCGCTTAAGTCGCTGTCTGTTTGGTTTCCATGGTGACGCGTCATTGCTTGTTACGTGACGCACCGCAGCCACAACAGCGCTGAATGAAGGATGATCTGCTTTTATGTCATTTTTCCTTTTTTACATTTGTTAGCTATGGCATGAAGTATCTGATACTCCGATTGTCAAATAGATGCAACGCAATATATATATATAATGCAAAGTATTGCAAGAAAAAGGCAAAATGAATGTGATCTTAAGACAATTTTTTAAATACTCGACGGGCCGGATTAAACAGCCTAACGGGCCGTATGTGGCCCGCGGGCCGTAGTTTGCCCACCCCTGCTATAGACAATGTGGACTAGTCACCTCAGATTTACTGCCCAATGATCCAGGAAGTCACGCTTTACTCAGATCAACTGATGTAACCTCGGCTCCCTGAAGAGGAAACGCTTGCGTAATGACATCTTGAAGCACATGTGAAATCAGTCCAGTGGTGTGGCGGATTGTCAGAGGTGGGAGACGTCACGAACAGGACACTATGAGGCCTGCCCAAAACAGAGCAGCGCTAGCCTCGTAAAGTCTGAAGTAAGCCGCTGACAGGCACGTAGGAGATATGGCAAGGTGACGCAGCGTCTCGTTCCCTCTTCAGGGAACCGAGGTCACAGTCGTCTATACCAGGGGTCGGCCAAAACTGGCCCGCCAGCAATAATATGATAATAATAGTGATTTTGCCTTCAAAAGTAAAGTACAAGAACGTTTTGCAGCAATGTTTTATTTTTGAGATGAATTGAGAGCTTTTGATTTTAAAAGCAAATAATTATTGCAATAAGTCCGGCTTGATTGTGTAACAAGCAAATTAAAATGATACACATTTATTATTCACAATATGGAAAGAGGAAATAAAATAGTTTGTTAAGAGCATGACTCAAACATGCCATTAATGGCTTGTTCAAGTTATTTTTATCCCTTCCGCATCTCCCACATGTGTGTATTAGCAAGGCGGTCTGTGTTGCAAGTTGGTGAAGGAAGACACTGGCCAGGTTACGTGTCACTTCTGCTAATATTAATTTATCCAGTGTAAAACCCGGACACCGCCACACAAATGTGGCTTTCCAGTGTTAGATCACGAGGAGCAGACCCTTGTGTAAATGTGTGCGGTGAGGTCCACCCTGCCGCATCACAGACATCTCGGAGAGCAACTCCTGACATAAGGGCCTTGAGGCCGCCAGACTCCTAGTAGAGTGGGAACGGACAGCCATAGGTGAAGGCGTCCGACCGACTCATGAGCCAGTGAAAAGCCCCTCAAAAGCCCAAGCAAAAGCATGAGAGTGAGGTGGTGAATCCTCAGTATCTCCTGCTCCAACACTGACATCTGCTTCCTCAGGACTAGACAGCTGCAGTGTGCCTCAATCCGGGCGGAAGTACTCGCAGCGCGGGCTCCAGGCTGGGCCGTCTCTAACCCCGCTGATAGGTCCATCTGTGAACCCCACGACTGTGATCCTGACCCTGGGGATCCCATGACCCTGGGGAGTGTGAGCCTGACCCCTGACCCTGGGGATCCCATGACCCTGGGGAGCGCGAGCCTGACCCCTGACCCTGGGGATCCCATGACCCTGGGGAGCGCGAGCCTGACCCCTGACCCTGGGGATCCCATGACCCTGGGGAGTGTGATCCTGACCCCAGACCCTGGGGATCCCATGACCCTGGGGAGCGCGAGCCTGACCCCTGACCCTGGGGATCCCATGACCCTGGGGAGTGTGATCCTGACCCCAGACCCTGGGGATCCCATGACCCTGGGGAGTGTGATCCTGACCCCTGACCCTGGGGATCCCATGACCCTGGGGAGCGCGAGCCTGACCCCTGACCCTGGGGATCCCATGACTCTGGGGAGCGCGAGCCTGACCCCTGACCCTGGGGATCCCATGACCCTGGGGAGTGTGATCCTGACCCCAGACCCTGGGGATCCCATGACCCTGGGGAGTGTGATCCTGACCCCAGACCCTGGGGATCCCATGACCCTGGGGATCCCATGACCCTGGGGATCCCATGACCCTGGGGAGCGCGAGCCTGACTCCTGACCCTGGGGATCCCATGACTCTGGGGAGCGCGAGCCTGACCCCTGACCCTGGGGATCCCATGACCCTGGGGAGTGTGATCCTGACCCCAGACCCTGGGGATCCCATGACCCTGGGGAGCGCGAGCCTGACCCCTGACCCTGGGGATCCCATGACCCTGGGGAGTGTGATCCTGACCCCAGACCCTGGGGATCCCATGACTCTGGGGAGCGCGAGCCTGACCCCTGACCCTGGGGATCCCATGACCCTGGGGAGTGTGATCCTGACCCCAGACCCTGGGGATCCCATGACCCTGGGGAGTGTGATCCTGACCCCTGACCCTGGGGATCCCATGACTCTGGGGAGCGCGAGCCTGACCCCTGACCCTGGGGATCCCATGACCCTGGGGAGTGTGATCCTGACCCCAGACCCTGGGGATCCCATGACCCTGGGGAGTGTGATCCTGACCCCAGACCCTGGGGATCCCATGACCCTGGGGAGTGTGATCCTGACCCCAGACCCTGGGGATCCCATGACCCTGGGGACCCAGCGGAAAATCATATTTCATATGTTACAAAAACAGCCTTTTTCCACCTTAGAAACATTGCTAAGCTACGTAACATGCTATCAGTTTCTGATGCAGAAAAGTTAGTTCATGCATTCATGACCTCGAGACTAGATTACTGTAATGCTTTATTAGCTGGTTGTCCTGCATCCTTAATAAACAAGCTACAGTTAGTCCAAAATGCCGCCGCTAGAGTTCTTACTAGATCAAGAAAATATGATCATATAACACCGATTTTATCATCACTGCATTGGTTACCTATAAAGTCCCGTATTAATTACAAGGTATTGCTACTGACTTATAAAGCCCTAAACGGCTTAGCTCCAGTCTATTTAACCGATCTTCTATCGCCCTATAATCCATCGCGCTCTTTAAGATCACTAAATTCGAGGCTTTTGGTCATACCTAGGATATCCAGATCCACCAAAGGAGGGAGAGCATTTTCACATTTAGCTCCAAAACTCTGGAATAGTCTTCCGGATACTGTTCGTTGCTCAGACTCGCTCTCCCAGTTTAAAACTAGATTAAAGACGCATCTCTTCAGCCAGGCATTCATATAATACTTTTAATCTTACAGTTAAATCCGGCCTCTAGTTCATAAACGCCAGAGGAGAACTGGCCCCCGACTGAGCCTGGGTTCTCCCAAGGTTTTTTTTTCTCCATTAGGTCTCCTGATGGAGTTTTTCGGTTCCTTGCCACTGTTGCCTTGGCTTGCTCAGTTGGGGATATTTGGGGATATTTAATTTAATTAATCAATCAACGATACTATTGATCAGCATTACCAAACGTGGACGTTCCACTAGAAACAAACATTGATGTATTGTTTTAATTTAATACTGTGAAGCTGCTTTGATACAACCTATGTTGTGAAAAGCGCTATATAAATAAACTTGACTTGACTTGACTTGACAGCCCTCCAGCTCCTCACACAAACAAGCAACACAAAGGTTGTGTGTGTCCACCCGTTAAATAACACAGGCAGGGGTGCACACACACTCTGAACTGCTGCTTGCTTGCCATAACTTTATTTATATAGAAAGACAGAACAACAACAAACAGACAGATATAAGGCTAAGACACAGAAGCTAGCGCTGCTCTGTTTTGGGCAGCCTCATAGTGTCCTGTTCGTGACGTCTCCCGCCTGACGATCCGCCACACCACTGGACTGACTTCACATGGGCTTCAAGACGTCATTACGCGATGCGTTCCCTCAGCGTCAGTCCACGCCGCGCGAGTGCCCTCGAAAGGGAACCTACCGTATGAGTGTGAATACACAGGTAAAGGTGATTGCAGTTGTTGCTGCTGAGGGACATTTCCCCAGCACAGACACTAATATTACAGATGTTTCTTCTTAAAACGTTGGCAGTTGAAATTATAGACAAAACCAACAAGGCAAACGCTGTTTGCACACTGAAAATAATTGTCACCTATTGATACTATTGATATTTATGATATGATTATATTTATTCAAATCAAAAGTGGATGCTGCTTTATTGGGAAACACCTTATTTCCACTATTAAACACCCGACAAACATTCGTTTTTACTTCTTGAGTCTTTTCTTCATTTTTAATTAAAGTTAACTTCTCTCTGAGCTGATGATCGATGGGAAAAGGGAGAATAATGAGTTTAAAGTGTCTAAAGCGGACGTCACTCGTCTCTCTCTCCACACACTGATCCTGTTATCAGACAGGTTTCTTCTGGAGTTCTGTCTGTCAATCAAACACTGGTGGGCGGAGCTAGTGACCACACGCCGGCTGATTTGCTCTTGGTGTGAATGCTCAGAGATGTACCTGTGAATAATATCAGCAACAGTGAACTCTTGTCTCGTTCCCTGACAGTGAAGCCGCAGGAGGTGGAGGTGGTGCTGGAACACGACTCTGAGTCGGACTCGCCGCCGGCGCCGTCACAGCAGGGCAAACACTCGCAGTCGGCTCTGGATCTGGAGGAGAGTGTGCAGGAGTCTTCAGAGGGCTGGCAGTGCCCCATCCCGACAGTCTTCCCATGAGCCTCTGCTTCACCCGACCGACAGTCTTCCCATGAGCCTCTGCTTCACCCGGCCGACAGTCTTCCCATGAGCCTCTGCTTCCCCTGACATCAGCAGCGGGACTTACAGTGATACGAATCATGCGTTTCTGTGAATGTTCATGATTGTACACACTCCATGCTGCATCTGAACACTCAGAGTCAAGGACTGAACTCAATGAAGTGGCTGCAAGTTTCATTTTTTACAGTTTTTTTAATTATTGTTTTACGTTAGAGCCATATTTGTCTCGACTAAAGTAAAGATTGTAATTGTGTATTTGAAAGGATCTAGTTTCAAGTTTTGATTTGTATCCTCATCTGTGGTAAAACTAAAGCAGTACGTTCTAGATACTAAAGTCCCACAATCCCTGAGATATCACATGATCAGTTTAATGGGATCCAATTTTGGCAAACGGTTTTGTAATATGCACAAATATTTAAGAATAAATTTAGGGGTTTTTTTTTTCAAATGTTTATCAGTTTTCAATTTTTGTTTTTCTGCAACTTTGTTCTAATCTGTTTTTATGAATTGATGGGTTTTATTTATGGATTAAGTGTGACAGCATTAGTTTGACTAAACTATAATGAATGCTGAAAACACTGAATACACACTCAAAAACTTATATATCAAAATCCACAGTATATGATCCAAAAATATATGAGAATTTCCCACGTTGAGTGACTGAAGATCACTATAACTCCTGCATTATCTGACACAGAAACCGGCCAACAACTAATACAAGTGTTCAGTGCGATATATCTAGCACACTATTCTAACACACACTCTGGTGTTTGTTGTTGATTTTGTTGTGAAGCCGGCTTAACATTAACACAAGTGAAGGCTTTATAATCTGCTGCAGCTGTTCGTGTTTCAGAGGGAGACTCGTGTGTGTGTGTGTGTGTGTGTGTGTGTGTGTGTGTGTGTGTGTGTGTGAGAGAGATCTGCTGGTCAGTGAGTGAAGACTCACTGTTTTCCTGGATCATCATTAACACTTCTGCACTTATAGAGTAATGCTACGAGAAGAAGGTGACTATGAACACACAACCCTTTAGAAATGAACAGTTTCTGTATGAGCAGGATAGAAAAACATGAACACTCAAGTTTTTACGTGACTTGATTTTAATATAAAGCATGTTAAATTAAAATAACATACAAAGTGTATCAAGTGTGAGATACATAATAGTGTTCATATGACTTTAACCTGGAAACTGTGTTTGCTTCTTCCTGATAGAAGAATAGAGAATGAAGGCTGGAACTATAACAAGCGAAGGGCACATACATCAGTCATGAGTTAAACACTGAACAAGCCCGTGTGTGTTCGGAAGTCGTGTGTTGTGGATCTCAGCACATGCACAACATGTTTAGTGGATTACAGGACGCAGACCACATCACTCTTTGTTCATGGACACATGAAGAGTGTGGAAAACACATCTGAGGTCTAATACACACACTCACAGACGAGGTAAGATAACACTACAGAGACGAGACCAAAGCGTTTCAACAAGACAAACATGCTGACACTCACACTGATCACTAGTTCAAGATTATACACAACTACATGATACAGGACCGAACAGGAGCAGTTCAGATTGTAACATATCAATGCAGAAGCCTCTTCAAGTCATTGTTACTGTATTAGAAAAATAAAGAGATTGGATCTGTCATCCTCTGTGTTTACAGGAGAAGAGGTGATGGTTCAGCGCTTGGCGGATGAGGCGGACTGGCTTCCTCCCTGAAAGAGAGAACCGACATGAGAACCGGCCAGCGATGTCACATTAATGATGAGGATTGAAGGTTTACCCTCTTGAAGATGCGGGTTAAGGAGCCTTGACTGTCTCCGCGCCCCTTCTGGCCTTTGCTCTGTGATTTCTGCTCTCTCTGTGAACACAGCAGACGGCATCTGTCACAGCGAGTCTCCAGAGTCGGGGAATCAGGTTAGTGTTTGAGTCATGGCAAAGAAAAGCCAATGGATGATCACGAAAAAGGACAGATAAATTCAGAGCTACTGATTACTTATACAATTTTATAAAATATAATATGAAAGGGGCATTTCCTCTAAAGAGGCAAGGATGGCAGTGCCTCCTCAAACATTGGATGAGAAAATAATCCATATTGCAAACATAAAACAACACAAATATTACAAAGTGTGTCAGTGAGTGAATGAGGGAAAGTCACATGAGAGGAGGCAATGCCATCGCACTATGATCGGATATAACTGGTCTGTGTGATAATCCTGCCTCTTGTTTTCTTCCTGGTTCACAAATCAGCCTAAATGAACAGAATTATGTGTTAAAATTGGTGTTAAAGGGAATACTGATTAAGTAAACAGCTAAGCCACTGAGATATCAGCACTTTGTCACATCAAAATCAAACTTAAAATGGCCTGAAAACTATGGAGTTAATATTGTGCCATAATTAAACAAATCCACAAACTCGATCTGCTTTGCGAAGGAAAACTCGACTCGCAAACAAACAGAAAGCAATGCGCAAGTACAAAGGTCAGTTTGAGCGAAAATGCAGTGGAGTAACATATATGTATTGTGTTTTACAAATATAAATAAATGATTCTAGATAATATTTAACAAATAAATACAAACCATCCTACAAATTGCATGTAACCTTTGAACAAATATCAAATCTAGTGTATACAAATGCATATCTGTCTGTTATGATTGTGAGACATTTGGCTTTTTATGAGATCTCTCGGCTCGATTTTCTCACAAATGCAGTTGAGCAGCTTCCTCTTCTAGAACAGTAGATGGCGCTAAACTAGCGGATAAATTTAGCGCTAGTCTCCCGGAGAAGCACTGATTTGAAACTTGTCTTTGCCAGAGCTGAGGAAAATACACTGCATTTTCACTCAAACTAACCTTTGTACTTGCACATTGCTTTCTGTTTGTTTGCGAGTCGAGTTTTCCTTCGCAAAGCAGATCGAGTTTGTGGATTTGTTTAATTATGGCACAATATTAACTCCATATTAAACAGGATGACTGTGGGTTTTTAAGTGAATAATCAGATTAAATCACCGGTACATCTTCACGTCTGTGACCAGTTTACCGAGCTTAATGACTGATGATCCGAAAATAAGCTGACTTTTAAAAAGAACAGATGAACACCAGTTCACAAATAATATATATTGTTTAAATGATTACTGCCTTTAGTTATTTAGGAAAACATGTAAAAAACACTAACTTAATGAGATTTATACTTGGTTTTAAATGAATTACATTGTTAATGTAAAATAAAATACAAAAGAGAATTGCATTTGGTTTCTTTTTATGTAGTGTAAAGCAATGTTTATTTAACCATGAAAATGTGACAACATTAAGTGTAACTGCGAAATTAATTTACATTTGATTGATTAAAAAAATTGTGAGGACTTTGCCTCATTTCTGCACACCACTGATGTCTGGGTATAACTGAGTGAGATCAAAGTGTGAATTCAGTTCAAATCTTTATGTGCCTCATTAAAACATCTACATGTAATGAATCAAAGGTAAAGCATGATGATTAAATATATTAGTCAGCATAATGTTAACATGCATTTCTCATATGGAAATGACTTCAGAAGACTGAGACTTACCTTAGATTTCGGGGTAGAGGGAGAAACCTAATGGGGGGGGGGGTGGAGAAACTACAATGAGAATCTTTGAAAATATATTTTTTTTTTATTGTTTGTCAGATGCAAGGAAAAGAGAAAAGGAGGAAAGATACGAACGATGTTTCTTAGGAAGTGCATGACGGCGCTCTCATCTGGACGGCGGCGCGGGGACGCGCTCTTCCTCTGAGGGGACGCAGACAACCCTCCTCGAAAAGAGCCCTGTGACGAAGACAACACACTTCAACACACTTCAGCACTTCAATGAATTGGGATGGCGCCCGAGAGCCCAAACACCTTCAGAACCATAGACAGTATATAAAGTTCAGAACAGAACAAGCCAGTGGACACTGGCGAGAGAGATGTGCATCAGGAGCCGCTCCCCGTCCACGGGTCTACAGGGAAGAGCACAGCACTCACTCATCAAGCTCATCGGAGAAGAGTCTGCTCTATTACAGAGGATTCTTCTCATCCCTTACATTCAACATTTCAGTTGTTACCATCAAGGAGACGTTTTAGACAACCTCGGGCGAGTAGAAATGTGTACCAGGTGTCATTTGTGCCAGCTGCCATTAGAATTTTACATTTTGAGAAGATATGAATATGAGTAGGGGTGGATATGTATGCACAGATTGTATATGTACATCTGGGAATGTTATTGTTTTATAACTTTTAATGTATATTGTTGTGTTGTGTTGGTGTCCTTGTGTGTGCTGTATAGTGAAGCCAAAGTCAAACTCAGCTAAACTCTGCCTTCATATTCGTGGTGTAGTAGAGACCCAGTTCTGTACAGCGGTGTGCTGGAGCGTCAGGGGCCGTCGCCCTCTGGAGAACTGCACACTGCGATGCTGAGATCGAGACTGGTACCTTGAAGGAGACGGGGTGTCCTCTGATGTCCTCTGCTAAGCTCCTGGTAGACACACCGGTGATCTGAGGCAGTGATGACACAGCGTGCCCCCCCACCCCCCCTACGCTTTGTGTTCGAGGGACGGGCATATCAGTAACGGTCCTCCCCTTGGGCCTGTCCCGTCGCTGCCCCTCTGAGGGAGTGGGTACTCGAATCCTCAACTATCTCGACGGCAGGCTCATCCTGGCCCACTCGAAGGATCAGTCATGCGAACTCAGGGACCTGGTGCTCATCTCCATCAAGGCGGTGTACGCTCCAGTCACATGTCACAGCGCGCCCGCCACCTCCTCCTCTGGAGTCCCCCCCCCCTTTTACATTCCACATTTTTGCCGCTTCCATTTGTGGTCCTAAATCCGATACAGGTCAGATGTTTTGCAATGCGACCTCAGTCTGAACAGTCAAACCGGTCTAACCCTAACTCTAGATCAGGGGTGGCGAACGAGTGTTGCTTTAACCCTAATCAAGCACACCTGAACCAGCTCATCAAGCTCCTCAAGCTCCTCAAGCTCCTCAAGGTCTGAAGGGTCACTAGAAAGCTGGCGAGCTCTTATCAGGGTGGAGCTCAACTCTGCAGGACTGGAGTTCGCCACCCCCAACATTCGTCACAATTCTGCGCTCACTGGAGTCGCTTCAAAGATTTAACATTCCCATAGTTATCATATCAAGACAGTAGTGAAGGGTAGTCAGTGAAGTACAGTATTGCTTGTGCGTAAACTCACGGGCTTCCGCGGCAGATCACTCTAATACTTTTAACCATGTTAATAAATATACTTACTTTAATGTTCTCCATGTTTACATCCGTATGACTCGTTCTGTGTGGCTTCTTTGTATTGCTCGTTTGTGCAGTTCAGGCCCATGATCTGTTCACACTGGGATCTGATGATGTTTAAATCAACGGTGTGAACATCTATACCATCCCCGGATCTGAGCGATAACTCTGACTTCAGCTCGATGGCTCAGTGGGAGTTGAGCCTTAGGCTACTGTATGTTCACACAGTCCAAATCCGATTATTCGTGTATCCGATTAGGATCAGAAGTGCACGCTGATGCCGTCTGAGAAACAGGCTTTACTCCGTACTGTCGTCTCCGCCGGTTTCAAAACACGTCTTTATTGTACTGTCATTTTCTGCTGCACCGGCTCAACAACACGACCTTGCCTCTGCAGAGACTTCCAGCACGCTTCCTATAACAAGGTCTAACATGTTCACGTTTTACGTGGCGTGAGAAAGTGACATAAACCATGTGAAATCTGATCAGACACACGGATTTCCAGAAATGTAATTTGAGTTGGATTTCAAACCACATATGAATGAAGCTCGTAACGGATTTATAAAATAGCATTTGATGTGATTGTTTGCCCTTCACACTTGTTAAATCTGATCAGATTCCAATTGACCGTTCGACCCCCAAAAGACCCGCCCCCTTTAGTTACTGTTGCTATGTCCGGCAAGCCATTGCGCTGTCACGCCACACACTCATGTTCTCACGCAGCGAAACACACATCGCGGAGCGGAGCGGACACTGGACACGCACTGACACACAGGACAGACCAGTCTTTACTTTTGGAGCAGTTGGTCCTTTTTTAAAGAAATGTAAACAATAAATAGTGTTTTGTGTCTCTTTAATGTGTCTGACAGATCGCTCAGTTAAAGCGGCTCGTGAACCGATCATCTCTGCCTTCTAGTTCATTTATAGCATCAAATAAACATGAATGAACATCAGAAGGAATGTTGTTTCAACCGTGGAAAGACGTCAGTACGCTCCGTTCTTCAAGTTCGAATCCTCCAACGTTAATCCACTAACTCTCCTGACTGCTGTGTCGGACAAAATGGCGGATTCGGCGGATGGCGGACTGTGATTGGTCAGACCGCCTGTCAATCAAACTCCCTGCGAAGGGTGAATTGGATATGGTCCGTGTATCATCACATCATTCAACTATTCCATTCAAACAGGCAAACACAAAACAGGGAAATGGTTTATACGGTTTATTGTTTTTCTGTATTAACTCAAAAGAAATTAAGCTGGTGTTGCTTGGGGAATATTCAAGAAATGTCCACGTTCTGCACGTATTCCCCAACGCTACACCAGCTAATTTAATTCTAATGTTTTTTGGTTCATACAGAAAATTACATATTTACCTTTTTTTCATGTTTTTAGTTTGTCAGTTTGGATGATTTGTTATTTGATGATTATTTAGTTTGGATAATTGGATGTGCACAGAATCAGATGTGAACCGAGTCTGAACGAGGCTTTAGACTCACTTCTTCCTCTGTAGCTGTAGCTCAGACTGAGCTTCACGAGTGCACACTGACATATAATCAGCTAGAGTAAAGGATATGGGTATTTGGCGTGGAAACCCAGTGAAGTCCCGTATCCCGGGATGGGAGAGGAACAGTTAGGAGTGAGGAGATGGAGGAGGGATGCTGGGAAACCCATGGAATAGAGGCGAGTCTGCTGTGCATATTCCTCTTATCTCGTTAACTGAGCTGATTAACTGAACATGCTCCTCCCGTGTTAATTAGGTTAATTATCTGAACGTGCTTCTCCCAAACTTTGTTAATAAAACATTAGATATTAATTAGGTTACTTGACTGGATGCAATGAAGGTTACCAATCAATGTCAGCATGGCCTAATTAACATTCATCAAGTATTCAGTAGAGCCTTTCAGCTTATTCTTCACAGTTTACTTATTATGATAAGTTACTTATGTTTCCTTGTCCATTTGAACTCATTATGTTTGTCTTTACACCCAAAAAATGTGCTTTCCCTCATGTCTCTCCAAGCCTGCAGAACACAGAATCAGATATTTTGAAGAATGTTGGTACTGTATTTTTTGGAAGTCAAAGGGAACCGAGAATGTTTGGTTAACATCTCCAAAACATCTTCTTCTGTGTTCAGCAGCAGAGAGAAATGTTCAGCCGCTTACGAGCACTAACTATGAACCTGAAGCGAAGCGTTGACAAACTCTCAGTATTTGAACAGATCTTGGGACAGTAATGGCTGTCTGCCAGCCGGGGTTTCAGTGAGGAGAGGGTTAGGACCAGACGGATCAGAGCTCTTGCCACAGATATTCTCCTCATATTAAAATAACAAGCTTTAAGTCATTTTTCCTGATGGTAAATAAAGCATAAGGAAAAAATATACAACTCATTTATTCAAACCAATGGATTTGTAGCACAACCTTTTTGTGTACAATGATTTGTTTCAGTCCTGAGTGTGTGTTCTCCCACGCCTGCGTTTGGCCTGTGCTGACGTCAGACGTCACTGACAACTTGCACTTTCCGCTCCGGATTTGGAACTTTTGCTTTGACAAAAAAAGTAAATGAAAATTTGATTTGTTTTGCCTGATCACCTGATTAATAACATCAAACACAACTTAAATGCATCATTATAGTCCATGTGAACAGGTATTTGCGACCAACTTCAGCATCGTGACATATTCCTGAGTAAACCGGGGTGTGGGCGGGGCTTGTTTGAAGGCCCCTCCTCCTCTCCAGCTAGGGGAGGGGTTAATGACATCAATCTGACATCATCAGAGAGGGACCGTTCCAGATGGGAAGCATCTGTTTAACAAGAGATTAAGACATTTTATTCTGCGGATTAACTTGCAAAGATGAAATCTTCAAATCGTATTGGTTGGCCAGTTTTCTTTGCAGTGTGAGGGCCACGACAACACGAAGGAGCCGCCGTAACACTGACACTATCAGTCATGCTGTGATTGATTATACTGTTAACCCAGAGGAAAACTATTCTGCCCTTTAACAAAGTCTTGCTGTAGTTTTCAGGCTCCCCATACACAAAAGAAATATATTTGAAATATATTTTCAGAGTATATTTTGGAATATATGCAAATATTTGAAATTGGCCCAATAAATATATTTCACACTTAACATCATATATTTTTGTTATATTTCAGAATATATTTCAATGTTTTTGGAATATATGCCACATATATTTTTGACACTTTTGGGGACCCATACAGAAAAAAATACATTGAAATATATTCTGAAATATAACAAAAATATATGATGTTAAGTGTGAAATATATTTATTGGGCCAATTTCAAATATTTGCATATATTCCAAAATATACTCTGAAAATATATTTCAAATATATTTCTTTTGTGTATGGGTCTACTAGAACAGGTTTTCCTGCTTGAATGTTGATTATTCTCCTCATATTCTCCATTGTTGCGGCTCCTCTCTTCCCAGTCTGTCAGTAACGCTGTGTTTACTTCCTGTCTCTATGAAGCCCCTCCTTCTTAAAGCACACTGTGCTCTGATTGGTCGGCTGGAGCAGTGTGTTGTGATTGGTCGAGCGCTTCGAGTGTGTTTGGGAAATGCCCCGCCCCTTACCATAACCGCCAGTTTAACACACTACTAACTAACTCAACCAGGCCCCGCCCCTTTATTCTGCATATGAATTATTATAATGAGGAATATTGAGGAACAACATCTTATATATTTTTATATCTTAAATATTATTATGAATGAGTTAAAGATTTTGTAGTCATATTGCGTAGTTGTGCTTGCAGTCGATTGTTTTATCTGTGATGATAACACAATGAAACATGGCAAATTGTGCGACATCATTTTTGTCCTGTCAAACAAAGAAATGATGAACAGAAGCAAAAAGAAGAGAGAACCAACAGAATATTAATAACTGATTATGTTGTAGTCAATGTTTACTTCTTCTTCCTTTTTGTTTTTATATGTATTATTTTTTTTTATTTTTTTTTTTGCATAGTAAAATAAAACTTATAGCTGTAATTTGACTTTATTTGCCAAACAATTTTGTCAGATAAATATGGAAGCTTGTTTCCGCCACAGAATAAAACATTTTAAAAGATTTTGCGACTTTTTATCTCACAATTGCGAGATATAAAGTCAGAATTGCGTGAAATAAAGTCGCAATTGCGTGTTATAAAGTCAGAATTGTGAGATATAAACTATTCTGAGGTAAAAAAAAAAAAAGTCCGTCTTTTTTTCTTAGAATTGGACTTTATATCTCAGAAAAGAGAAAAGATGAGAATTGTGAGATATAAACTCGCAATTATGTGTTATAAAGTCAGAATTGCGTGAAATAAAGTCGCAATTGCGTCTTATAAAGAATTCTGACTTTTTTTCTCCCAATTGCGTGTTATAAAGTCAGAATTGCGAAATGCAATTCTGAGAAAAAAAGTCAGAATTTAAGTATATTTCTCGCAATTGCGAGTTTATATCACACAATTCTGACTTTATAACCTGTAATTGCGACTTTATATCACATAATTCTGAGATAAAAAGTCAGAATTGTGAGATTAAAAAGTCGCAATTACCTTTTTTATTTCTCACTCTGTGGCGGAAACAAGCTTCCATAGATAAATACCAAGTTTAATGTTTTGTTATTCCTATTTAAAATCGAACATATTTTCCTCTTATGTTGATGGTTTAATGCAGGGGTGGGGAACGCTGATCCTGGAGGGCCATTGCAGAGTTTAGCTCCAACCCTGAAAACAACCTTCAGCTGCCTGTAACTTTAGTAATCCTGAAGGCATTGATTAGCTTCAGGTGTGTTTGATCAGGGTTGGAGCTAAACTCTGCAGGACCAGCGTTCCCCACCCCTGCTTTAATGGAGCGTGTGGCTCATGAAAAACAAACGTCTCCTCCAGATCTTGCTAAAGTCAGGAACACCGCTCGTGAAGAAGAAAGAGGTCGGTTTATTAGCAGGGACAGTGTTAGCATCTGTGTTCAGTGTTCATATGAACTAGCAGTTTTCTGTCAGTACAGTATGAGCAGACTATATTAATACTTTTCATGAATACTTCTTGAGAACTGCTTCCTCTAGCTTAGAACAAAACCTGTCTGTAACATTCCCCTGATCTATGCTGTAAAAGCCCGTTATAGATCTACTGTGAGTGTGTAGTTCATGTTCCTCAACAGCGTAACGATCCTCCGGTGACAGCGATGACACGCTGATATATCTGATACACCATACAGACACAACATGGGCAGATCTGCATTTGGAGGATCATATATACCACGATATTCCTGAAACTTGAAATCTTTCTAAATATTGATAAGCCATATACATCCCAATATTTTTGCTTTTGCTCTAGAATAATTTAAAAAAAGGTGATTTTCTTTTTCCACAATTAAAAACAAACACATTTGGACAAAACAGTTATTTTGTTAAAGCACATTCAAAATGTTTAGTGCAAAAAACACAAAGTAAAAAAAAAAAAAACGCAGACTTTTCTTTATTAATCTAAATTTTCAACAATAGAACAATATTCGATATTCACGATATATAATATTGATGATAATATTGCTAATATTCTATATATATATATATATATATATATATCGCCCAGCCCTAAAACATGAAGCATAGCGGTGTTACTCTCTGTAAAGCTGGTTTAAAGCGAGGTATTCTGGGAAATGCAAACATCTGGTTTTCACAGTTACCCCTGTATAATTCTGCATTGTGTGTGTGAACAAAAGATGAAGGAACAAAAGATGCAATGTCACGGTAGCCTTAATCTGGGCTTCACCGTTTCTAAACAAATGAACAAAAAAGTCAGTGTTGATGTTAGATATATTTTAATCAAGCAGATGTGAAAGCTGAGGACAGGAACAGCGTCAGGGTTGTTACACAAGCTCTTGTCACAGATGACACACAGTCTTTAGGGGTTACTAGAACACTGTTACAGAGAGAGACGAGACGAGTTCCCTGAGGCAGAGCTATTACACAGCTGGAACATCACTATCCCAGTCTCTCAAAGACACAATCACCACAGCGGTCAGTCTTTCTGTTACGGCCGCTGCTGACCGTCCTTTGGCACTTTAAAGAGAAGGTCACGACTATAAACGTACATCACGGAGATCTCATCTCACAATCTAACGGCTTAAATATGTGTACATTTCAGAAGAAACAAATATTCACCTCCCTCTTTTGTGTCTTAAAAGTTAAGGCTTTAGAAAATGCATAAACGCACAAGCATAACAAATCATTTCCAAAAAGATGCAAATTCATTTTTGAAACCAAGCCTCCGTGAAAAACCCTGAGGCGTTTAACCGGATTCTCAAGTGGATATAAAATACATGTTCAGCGCTCATGTGATATACTGTATGAAAGCTCACAGATATGTGGATTTAATAAACCACACGTGCTGTACCGTCTGTGCTGAGCTCTGTGTGCTGTCAGTGAAGAGCTGGAACACACATCTTATAAAGGCAAAAAGTCACGTTTATAAACACAATTCTCACGATCCTTGAATCACAGTAAAATCCCATTACATCCCGAACCGCAGCTTTATTCAACACTGGATATACTGTACGACAGCAGGTTTGGCACACAATAAAGATAAAAGTCATTAAAAAGCGAGAAATCATCTGGTAATCACACGAAAGCTGCCGGCCGAGACGCACTCGAGCCAGCAGAACAGTAGCTGGAGAAAAGCCTGCTCAATCCTCACCTTTCCCTTCTTCTTCTTCTCCCCGCCGAAGAGCTTGCCGAGCTGGTCCATGACGGTCGGGCTCTTCTTGGCGCGGCCCAGCCGGAGAGTGGACTGCGAGGAGCTTGCGGATGCCATGCTGAGCGAGAGTCTCTGAGGAAGGAGAGGCGAGAGCTGATCTACTCGAGGTCCTCCTGGATGGTCTGCAGCTCGTCCGACTCCGAGGGGCGATCCGTGAAGGTGTTGTCCTCTCGGCCCGGGGCGTCCCGAGAGAACAGGCGGGTCAGGTGTGGGCGGGGCCCGTCGGGGTCAGGGGTCGTGCCGATGCTCCGGTCCGCTGCCTCCCGCGTGGAGTCGTCCAGCGCTGGACTCTTGCTGGAAAGGCCATTGTTCTGGTTCAGGTCCGCCTCCCCCAGCCCTGAACACACACACCATTGTCATCAGCACTGAATCATCACTTCTCTTCTCTTTCCATCGGCTTCTGGCTGGCTTAGTTTAGGGGACATTTAATACCATTTTCAAAGATAATATTGATCTGCCTGCACTGACGCACATTAAATCATCACTTTTAGGGGTTTAACAATATATTGCGATACAAAAATGAACAATAACGTGGATAGTTCATCCAAAATAAAAATGAATGTTTTAGTGTCAGTACTGCATTAAACTAGTATCTATAATGTTGAATTTAATGTATAATAATGCAATGGGGGGATATGTGTGTGTCTTGATAATGCCAAATGTCTGATGTTACCAGTAAAAGTGGCCAACATTATTATAAATATATCTAGTCAGTGACAGAGTAAAGCATATTCATCTACAATAATTCTGTGTTTTCATCTTCAGAATCATGAATATTGTTATTCTGGTGTCTCTATTGTCCTGCATTGGGTTTCAGCACCAAGTCCAAGAATATTCATTTACACACACAATGTAATATCAAATTTAGCATTTTCATATTTTGTTGACCTTTAATCATGTCTTGGAACATGAGAACTGTGAAGAATATGATTCACACCAGTCATGTTTCGCCAGATGAGAAGTTTTCTATGTATCATCTTTTTACTCTTTTAATTTGTTTTATAACTCTTTTAATTTTCCTTGCTTTTATTTGGTGATTATTTTAATTCCTTTCTGTGTAAAGCACTTTGAATTGCCATAGTGTATGAAATGTGCTGTATAAATAAACTTGCCTCGCCTTAATTCAGATTATGATCAAGATGGCGTAGGTGGATGTGTTCGGGAATCTGGCTGTAGAAAGTATAACATTTAAAGCCCCTTAAAGGGATACTCCACTTTTTTTGGAAATAGGCTCATTTTACACCTCCCCCAGAGTTACACAGTTGAGTTTTACCGTTTTCGAATCCATTCAGCCGATCTCCGGGTCTGGCGGTCCCACTTTTAGCATAGCTTAGCATAGATCATTGAATCGGACAGGACCGTTAGCATCTCTCTCAAAAAAATGACCAAAGAGTTTCGATATTTTTATCTCTGCGTCATATCATTACGCCTGCTGGACTCATGGTCATATCATTACGCCTGCTGGACTCATGGTCATATCATTACGCCTGCTGGACTCATGGTACGGCAGCACAGTTTCTTGATTATTACGCAGGAATGAGAGTATAGTTCCTAGCCATATCAGCCTAGAAAATCGCAACTTTACATTTACCGTCAGTCTTAGTACACGATGTAACTACAGAAGAGTCAAGTTTTAAATAGGAAAAATATCGAAACTCTTTGGTCATTTTTTTGAGAGAGATGCTAATGGTCTTGTCCGATTCAATGATCTATGCTAAGCTATGCTAAAAGTGGTACCGCCAGACCCGGAGATCGACTGAATGGATTCGAAAACGGTAAAACTCAACTGTGTAACTCTGGGGGAGTTGTAAAATGAGCCTATTTCCAAAAAAAGTGGAGTATCCCTTTAAATGAACGAAATGACTCAAATAAAGATTCTTTCATTTTGATGAACGAGATTGCACGAGATCGAACAAGGGAGTCAGTAAAATGATCCGAACACGCTGGTGTTGTTCTCGGCAGGTTTCAGCGCGGCTCTTCCTCAGGGGGTCGTCAGGTTGAACCCGTAGAGAAACACAAAGCCTCGACTGTACCGCACAACACAGGAGAATCTGAACTGACTCCAGTGTTCCTCACAGAGACTCTTTGTCCCTCCACAAAGTTATTGTAGAAGGACAAAGGGAACAGTGTGACTGGAATAACTTCCCCAGGCCAGATTCTGCACATTCTCCGCTCAGTGAAACTCATCTCATCTCTCCAGTCCATCACGGAGCGTGTGGCTGATCCAAATCACTCATAAAGGACGGTCCAGACGCTCTGTTTTGGCTTATTACAAATTACAAATTTGCATATTTTTTTTTGTCAGAAGTAGGGCTGTGCAACGATTAATGGCATCCAAAACAAAATGTGTTATTTATATATAAAATGAATCGGTAACACTTTACAATAAGGTTCATTAGTTAACATTAGTTAATGTATTTACTAACATGAACTAACAACGATCAATACATTTGTTACTATATTAGTTCATCTTTGTTAATGTTAGTTAATAAAAATATAGTTCATGTTAGTTCACAGTGCATTAATTAATGTTAATAAATGCAACCTTTTGATTTTAATAATGTATAAGTAAATGTTGAAATTAATATTAACTAAGATTAATAAATGCTGTAGAAGTATTGCTCATTCTTAGTTCATAAGGTAGTTAACTAATGAACCTTACTGTAAAGTGTTACCTATAAATTATAGATAATTATATATACAGTATATACATGCAAATATTTCTTAAACATATACATACACGTGTGTGTATTTATATATACAAAATAATTACACACAGTACACACACATATATTATGTAAACACAAACCTTTATTTTGGATGTTATTAATAGTTTCACAGGCCTAATCAAAGGTGGAACTGAAGCTGAATTCTTCATGCATGTGTATTGAATGTTAAATATGATAATGATAACGTCTCGGCTACGTGCGTAACCCTCGTTCCCTGAAGGAGGGAACGGAGACGTTACGTAAGAACGTCTGACGAATGGGGTCTCGCCCGAGAGCATAATCACCTTTGAGTTGTAAAAAATGAGCCAATGGTACGCATTCACATTCCCTGTCGTGAGGCCAGCATGAGCGAAGGGCTAGGCTTAACGCAAGTTACCACGGTACACAGGGTTGCAGATTCCATCAGGAAAATGCCAGCATGATGCCTGCCCATAAGGAGGACTTAGGAATACACACATGGACCACCTTATGGAAGATCTCTGAGGTAACCCAGCCAGAGGGTGGAGTACATGACAACCTCAGAGAGGCAAGAGTGGTCTTGCCAAGGGAAAGACACATGCTACCAGAGGAGACTTAGAGTGGAAATACACACGTGGGATTGCCCAGCAGGGGAATTGCAACACATGGAGGCACCTAGTCCCACACGAGGGCTGACCAAAGGGGCAGCACACAGGTGTTAGACATCAACAGTGCTGGAGGAACCCAGGGTTCAGAACTGTGGAACTGACCTGAGGAAATTAGCGCACGCATCCAGTCCATGGAGTGAAATGGCGCAGCAAGCGAATGACACCGAGCAGGTCCTACTTACTGGCTACTTGAGGTTAGTATACGGGAGGACACGGGCTCTACACGGATATTATAGAATCTCGAAAATGTGTTAGGAGTCGGCCAGCCCGCAGCTCAACAAATGTCTGTTAGCGAGGTGCCGTGCGCCAACGCCCAGGTGTGCTTTTACCACTGGGGGCAGGGCAGTCCATGGGCTTGGTAGGCCAAGGTATTAGCATTAGAGACAACATCTGCTTGGAGACAGCCTTTCCCTTCTGCTGGCCTCCGTAACAGACAAAGAGCTGGTCTGAGGTCCTGAAACACGGCGTTCTATCTACGTAAGCATGTGCGTACTGGACAGTCCAGATCACAGGGACAAATCGCATAGCAGAGCCTGATCGTTCAGAAGTATTGCTCATTCTTAGTTCATAAGGTAGTTCGTAATTGGTTCATAAGGTAGTTAACTAATGAACCTTACTGTAAAGTGTTACCTATAAATTATAGATAATTATATATACAGTATATACATGCAAATATTTCTTAAACATATACATATACATGTGTGTATTTATATATACAAAATAATTACAAAATGTTAAATAAGACAATGATAACGTCTCGGCTACGTATGTAACCCTCGTTCCCTGAAGGAGGGAACGGAGACGTTACGTCAGAACGTCTGACGAATGGGGTCTCGCCCGAGAGCATAATCACCTTTGAGTTGTAAAAAATGAGCCAATGGTACGCATTCACATTCTTTGCTGAGGAGCCGAGAGGTGTGTGCCGGCCGTTCAGCGGTACAGCGGTTCTGGCAAGACGACATAACGGCTCCCGGTCGTGAGGCCAGCATGAGCGAAGGGCTAGGCTTAACGCAAGTTACCACGGTACACAGGGTTGCAGATTCCATCAGGAAAATGCCAGCATGATGCCTGCCCGTAAGGAGGACTTAGGAATACACACATGGACCACCTTATGGAAGATCTCTGAGGTAACCCAGCCAGAGGGTGGAGTACATGACAACCTCAGAGAGGCAAGAGTGGTCTTGCCAAGGGAAAGACACATGCTACCAGAGGAGACTTAGAGTGGAAATACACACGTAGGATTGCCCAGCAGGGGAATTGCAACACATGGAGGCACCTAGTCCCACACGAGGGCTGACCAAAGGGGCAGCACACAGGTGTTAGACATCAACAGTGCTGGAGGAACCCAGGGTTCAGAACTGTGGAACTGACCTGAGGAAATTAGCGCACGCATCCAGTCCATGGAGTGAAATGGCGCAGCAAGCGAATGACACCGAGCAGGTCCTACTTACTGGCTACTTGAGGTGAGTATACGGGAGGACACGGGCTCTACACGGATATTATAGAATCTCGAAAATGTGTTAGGAGTCGGCCAGCCCGCAGCTCAACAAATGTCTGTTAGCGAGGTGCCGTGCGCCAACGCCCAGGTGTGCTTTTACCACTGGGGGCAGGGCAGTCCTTGGGCTTGGTAGGCCAAGGTATTAGCATTAGAGACAACCTCTGCTTGGAGACAGCCTTTCCCTTCTGCTGGCCTCCGTAACAGACAAAGAGCTGGTCTGAGGTCCTGAAACACGGCGTTCTATCTACGTAAGCATGTGCGTACTGGACAGTCCAGATCACAGGGACAAATCGCATAGCAGAGCCTGATCGTTCAGAAGTATTGCTTACGGGAGGACACGGGCTCTACACGGATATTATAGAATCTTGAAAATGTGTTAGGAGTCGGCCAGCCCGCAGCTCTACAAATGTCTGTTAGCGAGGTGCCCAGGTGTGCTTTCACCACTGGGGGCAGGGCAGTCCTTGGGCTTGGTAGGCCAAGGTATTAGCATCCACTATCCAGTGGGACAACCTCTGCTTGGAGACAGCCTTTCCCTTCTGCTGGCCTCCGTAACAGACAAAAAGCTGAGGTCCTGAAACACGGCGTTCTATCTACGTCAGCATGTGCATACTGGACAGTCCAGATCACAAGGACAAATGCATTCGAAAATGCGTTTGGGCGTTAACATCTTGAACGGAAGCCTGTGTAAGGCTAGGTTCAAGGAACGCAGGTCCAGGATCGGCCGTAACCCACCGCTTTTCTTGGGTACAATAAAGTAGGGGCTGTAAAATCCGCACTTCATGTTGGCTGGAGGGACTGGCTCGATCGCACCCTTCGCCAGTAGCGCTGCTGCCTCCGCTCGCATGACGGGGGGGTCCCTGCCCACCACCGTGAAGCGGACTCCCCGAAACCCTGAATTGAATCGGATGAGCCAGCGGGACGGGCTGGGAAGCTCTAGCCAGGCTCCCAGGAACCGAACCAGCGGGTCAGAGGAACTACAGGCGTACCCGCCATGGGGCAGCAAGGTGGAACAGATGGCCCTGACACGGGAGGCGTGAGAAGGCGAGGCGTGAGAAGGTGAGGCGTTCTCTTGGGGCCGCCTCTGCCAGAGAGCTGGTGACGGGACGAGAGCAGCGAGGCGTTGCGTCGCCCACTGTCATCCGCGCCCTCTTGGGACCCGGAGGCAGAGATTGTGTTAGTTCTTTCTTTGACAAATTGGGTACCATCAGCCGTCAGGCCAGCGGCGGAAAAGAAAGAAAAGGAGAACAAAGGATTCTCCTCCGGGGGAAGGAGTGGTCCTGCTACCATCTCCTGAAGAACTAACGACTCCGACTCCGGGTTGCCCGTCTCAGGAGCGCCGCTTTGCCTGGCGTTTGGCAGGCTTAGGGACGGAGACACTGTGTCTCACGCTGTGGCCTGGGTGGAGGCTGCTGCTGTGGCCTTGCAGGAGCGGAGGGCAGAATATGTTTAATCGCCTCAGACTGCTTCTGGGCGGCCGAGAACTGCTGGGTAAAGTCCTCGAGGGGAGTTGAGGAAACGGGTTTGCTCAGACTCCCGCATATCTGCCAGGTTAAGCCATAGATGGTGTTCCTGGACCACCAAAGTGGACATCACCTGGCCCAGGGACCGCGCAGTGACCTTCGTCACTCATAGGGAGAGCCCCAGGTCAGAGCCCTGCATAAGCCCCAGGTCAGCACTGCCCTCGCACATCTGTTCGAGTACCTTGGCCTGGTGGACCTGCAGGATGGCCATGGCACGCAAAGCGGAGGCGTCCTGACCCGCCGCTCTGTAAGCCTTGGCCACGAGAGTGGACGAGAACTTACAGGCTTTGGACGGGTGCTTGGGGTTGCCACGCCAGGTGGAGGCGCTCTGAGGACACAGTTGCATCGCAACAGATGCCGCCCGCCATCGAGGGCAGTGAAGGCGGAGATAGAAAGAAATTAAAATTATGGAGGAAAACATTCCAGGATTTTTCTCCATCTAATGCAAGTGAATGGTGCCCAACGTAGACCATTTTTGACGTCCAAAATCCATGTTTAGTCAGCTTCAAAAGGCTCCATACGACCCCAGCCGACAAATTTCGGCATTCAGACATTCTCTAGCGAAACAATCAGTCATTTTCAGAAAAAAATGTAAATACTGTTTAACTACAAATGTTTGTCTTGGTCTACATTGGGCACCATTCACTAGTCAAGTCAAGTCAAGTCATCCTCATTTATATAGCGCTTTTAACAATGTAGATTGTTCCAAAGCGGCTTTAAAGAGATACAAGGATAGTTTAATTTATTAAACTCCTTTAGGGTCAAGCAAAACGTTACCGGACCAACTCATCGTTTTAATCATACACTCGATTTAATTATATCACATGGAACCGATCTAACCGATATAGACATCATTCCACAAAGATACCATTACATGGTAACTTGCATATTACGTACTCCTGTAATATGTCATGCTGCGCCGCGTTATCGATCAGGCAGAACAATCCTTCCATCCACCATAGATAATTTTTCAAATAGCTTATCGGATCTGTCTCAGCTGCTCAGTGAACCCAAACAAACAGATGAACTTGAGGAATTAACTAGCACTATGAGCACCATTCTCTCTGGAAAATTGGATATTGTTGCACCTATTAGACTAAAAAAAGTCAGAGAGAAAAGTAAAGCACCCTGGTACAACAATACTACGCATGTTCTAAAGAGAGAAACCCGTAAATTAGAGCGAAAATGGAAACAAACTAATTTAGAGGTCTTTAGAATCACATGGAATGACAGTATGTCACGTTATAAAAAGGCCCTAAAAGCGGCCAGGGCTGAGCACCTCCGCAAACTAATAGAAAACAACCAAAACAATACTAGGTTTTTATTTAACACCATGGCTAGACTAACAAATAAACAGATGTCACCTGAACAAAATATTCCGTTACAGTTTAGTAGCAATGATTTCATGAAGTTCTTCACTGAGAAAATAGAAAACATCAGAACCACAATTGTAAACGTTCAGTCCTCAATCGCGCCTTATAATTCAGCCTCAACTATCACCCCGCAAGAACAATTACAGTGCTTTACAACTATAGAACAAAAAGAGTTAAATAAACACTTATCACTTCATCTAAAACAACAACATGTTTATTAGATCCTATTCCCACTAAACTACTGAAAGAAGTGTTACCTGTAGTGGAAGAGCCTCTCCTCAATATTATTAACTCATCTTTATCTTTAGGTCATGTTCCAAGAACATTTAAACTGGCAGTTATAAAACCACTCATTAAGAAACCAAATTATAGACCCATTTCAAATCTTCCTTTTATGTCTAAAATACTAGAAAAAGTTGTGTCCGCTCAACTAGGCTTTTTCTTGCAAGAAAATGACATCTATGAAAAGTTTCAGTCTGGATTCAGACCGCATCATAACACTGAAACTGCGCTCGTTAAAATCACAAATGATTTACTTTTAGCTTCTGACCAAGGCTGTATCTCAATACTAGTTTTACTTGATCTTAGTGCTGCGTTCGATACTATAGATCACACAATACTCTTAGATTGACTACAAAATTATACTGGTGTTCAAGGACAAGCATTAAGCTGGTTCAGATCATACTTATCTGACCGCTACCATTTTGTCTATTTAAATGGAGAAAAATCGATCATAACTCCAGTAAACTATGGAGTGCCGCAGGGATCTGTGTTAGGCCCTCTATTATTCTCAATATATATGCTGCCACTTGGAAATATTATAAGGAAACATGGAATTAGTTTCCATTGTTATGCTGATGACACGCAAATCTATATTTCATCACGGCCAGATGAAAACGCTAAATTATCCAAATTGACAGAGTGTGTTAAAGATATAAAAGATTGGATGACGCGCAATTTTCTTTTATTAAATCCAGACAAGACAGAGGTAATACTTATCGGTTCAAAAAACCGCCCACAAAACCTCTCACAATACAACTTTAACATAGTAGGATGTCCTGTTACTTCATCCTCTACAGTAAAAGACCTGGGTGTTATATTAGACTGCAACCTGTCTTTTGAAAATCATATTTCATATGTTACAAGAACAGCCTTTTTCCACCTTAGAAACATTGCTAAGCTACGTAACATGCTATCAGTTTCTGATGCAGAAAAGTTAGTTCATGCATTCATGACCTCGAGACTAGATTACTGTAATGCTTTATTAGCCGGTTGTCCTGCAACCTCAATAAACAAGCTACAGTTAGTCCAAAATGCCGCCGCTAGAGTTCTTACTAGATCAAGAAAATATGATCATATAACACTAATTTTATCATCACTACATTGGTTACCTATAAAGTTCCATATTAATTACAAGGTATTGCTACTGACTTATAAAGCCCTAAACGGCTTAGCTCCAGTCTATTTAACGGATCTTCTATCGCCCTATAATCCATCGCGCTCTTTAAGATCACTAAATTCGAGGCTTTTGGTCATACCTAGGATATCCAGGTCCACCAAAGGAGGGAGAGCATTTTCACATTTAGCTCCAAAACTCTGGAATAGCCTTCCTGATACTGTTCGTTGCTCAGACTCGCTCTCCCAGTTTAAAACTAGATTAAAGACACATCTCTTCAGCCAGGCATTCATATAATACTTTTAATCTTACAGTTAAATCCGACCTCTAGTTCATAAACGCCAGAGGAGAACTGGCCCCCGACTGAGCCCGGGTTCTCCCAAGGGTTTTTTTCTCCATTAGGTCACCTGATGGAGTTTTTCGGTTCCTTGCCACTGTTGCCTTTGGCTTGCTCAGTTGGGGATATTTGGGGATATTTAATTTAATTAATCAATCAACGATACTATTGATCAGCATTACCAAACGTGGACGTTTTCCACTAGAAACAAACATTGATGTATTATTTTTATTTAATACTGTGAAGCTGCTTTGATACAATCTGTATTGTGAAAAGCGCTATATAAATAAACTTGACTTGACTTGACTTGACTTAAAGTAACAGAGATTGTTTTGGCTTTATAGCAGTTCTATAAAGTTATTTTCCAGCTAAAGTTAATTTGATTGATTCACTTCCGCCGCAACGATCATTAGTTATTAACTTAGGGGCCGCTAACATGACACCGTTTTAACAGGAAACGGAAACTAGCATTAGATAAAGAGAAATCATGGAATGTTTTCCTCCAAAATCTTAATGTCTCTTCTCATATATATCATAGAGTCATACACATCATATCTAGGCTGTATTGTAAACTCTATAAAGGTTCATGGTCGGGGTGCAACGATATCCTCATGTCACGATTCGACACATATCACGATACCGAACTCAAGATACGATATTTTTGCGATACTCCAAAACATATGATAAAAGGTTAACAATTTTTTTTTTTACTGTTGATTAAAATGCTACATTTGATATTACACTGTGTGTGTAAATAAATATTCTTGGACTTGGTGCTGAAACCCAATGCAGGACAATAGAGACACCAGAATAACAATATTCATGATTCTGAAGATGAAAACACAGAATTATTGTAGATGAATATGCTTTACTCTGTCACTGACTAGATATATTTATAATAATGTTGGCCACTTTTACTGGTAACATCAGACATTTGGCATTATCAGGACCCACTAATATCCCCCCATTGCATTATTATACATTATATTCAACATCATATATAGTAGTTTAATGCAGTACTAACACTAAAACTCTGAAATCTTTTTCTCACACAGTAATTTTTATTTTGGGTGAATTATCCACGATACATATTATTGCATTTTCGTATTGAAATATATTGTGACAGCCCTAGTTTGTGGTCATGTTGTTGTGGTCTGCATGAGTTTGAGCGAGGTTATGTCCCACACACACTGAAGCAGTGGGCCGAGGCACGGGAAGCATGTCTCTGAGAGGAGCTTCAGGCATGCGGTTCGGGTCCAGAACTCCCACCCCTGCTTCAGTCCCTGTATGAGCACATTCATGAGGCCTGGAGAAGCCCACGGGGCAGAGACAGGCCCTCGTCTGTTCCAGCGTTCTCCAGCACAATCCCCGACTCCAACTACTGCAGCTAAACCACAGCTGGGACACGCAGGGAGGGATTAAAGAAGGCCAAACGTTTAATAAACCGCCAAATCTTGGCCTAAAAATGTAAGCAGAAACCTTGACTAGAGACACTGCAGTCAAACTTGCACACTTTTTGAGATTACATTCCTATGATAGAGGATCCATGGCTACAGAAACAGTAAGAACACTTTGCGGTCCTTTGGATGGAAACTCAGATGAGATGTGCTCAGAATGACACACACTCTGTGATTCTGGAGTGTGAATTACAGGAGAACAAATATATATATATCTACACTCACACTCATTAAACATTAGTGAGAACTCATTGCCGAGGGTTTCATAAAGCGGGAGAACGGTATGTTTCTGATATATATTTATGGATTGATTCCCACCTCATCTGTGTGTGTGTGTGTGTGTGTGTGTGTGTGTGTGTGTGTGTGTGTGTGTGTGTGTGTGTGTGTGTGTGTGTGTGTCGGTGTCGGTGTCGCACTTTGATGATGGATAGATGCACTTTGATGATGGATAGATGCACTTTTATGATGGATAGATGCACTTTTATGATGGATAGATGAACTTTTATGATGGATAGATGCACTTTATTGATGGATAGATGAACTTTTATGGACTTCAAAACAGAAACAGCCATTCACTGCCATTATAAAGCTTGGAAGAGCCAGGACATTTTTTAATATAACTCTGATTGTGTTCGTCTGAAAGAAGAATGTCATATACACCTAGGACGGCTTGAGGGAGAGTAAATCATGGGCTAATTTTCATTTTTGGGTGAACTATCCCTTTAAATGTTGACAGAATGCTACAACAAAGATATCGCTTTCCTCTTCGGACTTTTGTTTTTCACAAATATATGACTTATATATATATAGGACAGACGCAGGTAATCACACACACTCAGTCAAGCTCTCTCTCTCTCTAGGCTTGTTTAGTGTAAATCTACGTTTACGGTCTGTAAATCTTGTTTAGTGTAAAATCACACAGAGACTTGACTAAAAAAGTTGGTGGAAAAAAATACATTCTTCACTCTTGTTATGATTATTAACTTGTTTTACACTAGACTAATCAAGAAAGGCATAGCATTATGAAAACGGAAACCGCGTTTGCTTGCGTTCCTCTGTCATCCTGACAGCCCTAAAACTGTGATCTCAGAAACACTGCATGTTTAATTATCAAATAAGACAAATGCTGTTTAAAATAGTTATAGCAGTGTTATTGTACTTTTATTAATAATCTGATTTAGCCTCTGTATTTATAGTTTTCATGCTAATTTTTGTCTAATTTTTAGTTTAATTCATTTTATAGTTTAATTATTTTGTCATTTCATTAGTTTTTCATTGTATTTTGGTTTAATGTTGTTTTTCCAGATTTTTTTATTTTATTTCCTATTAACAATTTTAGTGCTTCATTTTAAACTTATTTCCGTTTATTGATTTAGTCAGTGTTTCAGTATTTATATTGTGTCCCACTGAACAGAGATGCTGTGGTAGTTTGATGATAACCCTGTCCAGAGCGAGAGCGATGACGTCTGACAGTGAACAGTGAAGCAGTGACTGAGGAGATTCTCAACAATATCAGCTCACACACACACACACACACACACACTCACACACACACACACACACACACTCAGTGAACAGTGGCTGTGACAGAGGAGATTCTTAACAATATCAGCTCACACACTCACACACACACACTCACACACACACACACACACACACACACACACACACACACACACACACACACACACACACACACACACACACACAGTGAACAGTGGCTGTGACTGAGGAGATTCTCAACAATATCAGCTCACACACACACACACACACACACACACTCACACACACACACACACACACACACACACACACACTCAGTGAACAGTGGCTGTGACAGAGGAGATTCTTAACAATATCAGCTGTTGAATAAGGAGGCAGGAGCCGGTGCCAGCTGGAGTTCTCTCCATACACTGCTGACTCACACACACACACACTCATTCATACACACACACACACGTGCGCACACACTCACTCAAACACACTTACAGTTGTTATAAACCTTCACCACATGATCTCTTATGACACGTGTGATGATTCCCAGTAAACATTAACAAGCTTTACATGTTCAGAGATTTAAACTGTTCAAACGTCTCAAACAAATAATGTTTATCTGATCATAAATACAGTGAAACAGTGAAATATTATTATAATGTAAAACAGCTGTTTTCTATGTGAATATCTAGTAAAGTGTAATTTATTCCTGTGATCAAAGCTGATGTTCAGCATCATTACTCCAGTCTTCAGTGTCACATGATCCTTCAGAAATCACTCTTTAAATAAATTAATATTTGTATTAAGGATGCATTAAACTGATCAAAAGTGAGAATAAAGAATTCAGTTTCAAGTAAATGTTGTTCTTCTGAACTTTCTGTTCGTTAAAGAATCCTGAAAATAAAATATGAAGCTGTTTCTTGATCATCAAATCATCATATTAGAGTGATTTCTGAAGGATCATGTGACACTGAAGACTGGAGTAATGATGCTGAACATCAGCTTTGATCACAGGAATAAATTACACTTTACTAGATATTCACATAGACAACAGCTGATTTACACTGGAATAATATTTCACAATATTACTGTTTTTTTTTATCAAATAAAGCAGAAGAGACTCTTTCAGAAACAGTAAACCATCTCACGACAAACGCTGTAAGGCTAGTGTGTGTGTGTGTGTGTGTGTGTGTGTGTGTGTGTGTGTGTGCATGTGTTCTTACCAAACACCTCGTCCGGTGCCTCCGGCGACTCCGCTGACTTCAGATCAGTTACGGTTGACGATCCCTTCAAACACACAAATACAACACTTTACATTTACAGCCAAATACTGATCAACTGTGTGTGTGTGTGTGTGTGTGTGTGTGTGTGTAACTCATGCAATATAAGGTGAAGTGTGTGTAAGGCATGAGTGCTGCAGTGTGAGAGTGATGTGTGTGTGTGTGTGTGTGTGTGTGTGTGTAACTCATGCAATATAAGGTGAAGTGTGTGTAAGGCATGAGTGCTGCAGTGTGAGAGTGATGTGTGTGTGTGTGTGTGTGTGTGTGTGTGTGTGTAACTCATGCAATATAAGGTGAAGTGTGTGTAAGGCATGAGTGCTGCAGTGTGAGAGTGATGTGTGTGTGTGTGTGTGTGTGTGTGTGTGTGTGTGTGTGTGTGTAACTCATGCAATATAAGGTGAAGTGTGTGTAAGGCATGAGTGCTGCAGTGTGAGAGTGATGTGCGTGTGAGAGTGATGTGTGTGTGTGTGTGTAACTCATGCAATATAAGGTGAAGTGTGTGTAAGGCATGAGTGCTGCAGTGTGAGAGTGATGTGCGTTATTATCAGCAGCTCCACCTGCTGGTGAGGAGAGGAACAGCACACACACACACACACACACACACACACCGCCTCTGCTGATCAGACACCTGCATCTCTTCACAGAGTTGGCACTTATATAAATAACATTTTTTTAAAAGACTGAATGTCTGGAGGGTGAGGATGGATCACTGCACTAATAGTGGACCTGTGTGTGAAATTATCTCAGTGAACAGCTCAAATACACAAGCATGTTTAATGTGTGTGTGTGTGTGTGTGTGTGTGTGATGGGTAGGTTTAGGGGTCGGGTTAGTGTGTGTGAGTGTGTGTGTGTGTGTGTGTGTGTGTGTGTGTGTGTGTGTGTTTGTGTGTGTGTGTGTGTGTGTGTTTACTCTTACAGCGGGTCATCCCTGTAATATACTCGACACCTGATCTAATCTGAGACACTCTACGACTGAACACAGCTGTACATCACACACACACACACACACACACACACACTAGTGCTTAACTCATGACTCAGAGATGAGCACAGACGTACCTTAGACACCGAGAGCGCTTCACGCTTTCCCAGATGTTGACCCATGATCCTGAGGGAGAAAACACATGACCTCATCAATACATGTGGATATTAATAAAAACACATCTTCAGTTTATCAGCACATCTCAGCGACGCTAACGGCTAATAACACGACTGCAGTACTGGAGTGTGTTCTCTTACAGAGGTCTGCGACACACATGACTTTCCAAAACCTTCTGGGTTTATTTATTCCTCCAATACTTTTCCATGCCGGGAAACTGACATTTTTAATGATGTCATGACTTTTTCCAGGTTTTTCCTGGCCATGAAAACCCTGAGATGTTTTGAATCAGCTTATTTCACGTGATGTATGACATGGCTAGCACAGACGCGACACTGCTGTCATGAACATGAGCGGCCGGAGCACTCCGAGTCTCCTGTGTTCAGTCTCCTGTGTTCAGTCTCTGTGTTCAGTCTCCTGTGTTCAGTCCCTGTGTTCAGCCTCCTGTGTTCAGCCTCCTGTGTTCAGTCTCCTGTGTTCAGTCCCTGTGTTCAGCCTCCTGTGTTCAGCCTCCTGTGTTCAGTCTCCTGTGTTCAGTCTCCTGTGTTCAGCCTCCTGTGTTCAGTCTCCTGTGTTCAGTCTCTGTGTTCAGTCTCCTGTGTTCAGTCCCTGTGTTCAGCCTCCTGTGTTCAGCCTCCTGTGTTCAGCCTCCTGTGTTCAGCCTCCTGTGTTCAGCCTCCTGTGTTCAGTCTCCTGTGTTCAGTCTCCTGTGTTCAGCCTCCTGTGTTCAGTCTCCTGTGTTCAGTCTCTGTGTTCAGTCTCCTGTGTTCAGTCCCTGTGTTCAGCCTCCTGTGTTCAGTCTCCTGTGTTCAGCCTCCTGTGTTCAGCCTCCTGTGTTCAGTCCCTGTGTTCAGCCTCCTGTGTTCAGCCTCCTGTGTTCAGCCTCCTGTGTTCAGCCTCCTGTGTTCAGCCTCCTGTGTTCAGTCTCTGTGTTCAGCCTCCTGTGTTCAGCCTCCTGTGTTCAGTCTCCTGTGTTCAGTCCCTGTGTTCAGCCTCCTGTGTTCAGCCTCCTGTGTTCAGCCTCCTGTGTTCAGTCTCCTGTGTTCAGTCTCTGTGTTCAGTCTCTGTGTTCAGTCTCCTGTGTTCAGTCTCCTGTGTTCAGCCTCCTGTGTTCAGCCTCCTGTGTTCAGCCTCCTGTGTTCAGCCTCCTGTGTTCAGTCTCCTGTGTTCAGTCTCCTGTGTTCAGTCTCCTGTGTTCAGTCTCTGTGTTCAGTCTCTTGTGTTCAGTCTCCTGTGTTCAGTCTCCTGTGTTCAGTCCCTGTGTTCAGTCTCCTGTGTTCAGCCTCCTGTGTTCAGCCTCCTGTGTTCAGTCTCCTGTGTTCAGTCTCCTGTGTTCAGTCTCTGTGTTCAGTCTCCTGTGTTCAGTCTCCTGTGTTCAGTCCCTGTGTTCAGCCTCCTGTGTTCAGTCTCCTGTGTTCAGCCTCCTGTGTTCAGCCTCCTGTGTTCAGCCTCCTGTGTTCAGTCTCTGTGTTCAGTCTCCTGTGTTCAGCCTCCTGTGTTCAGCCTCCTGTGTTCAGTCTCTGTGTTCAGTCTCCAGTGTTCAGCCTCCTGTGTTCAGTCTCCTGTGTTCAGTCTCCTGTGTTCAGTCTCCTGTGTTCAGTCTCCTGTGTTCAGTCTCTGTGTTCAGTCTCCTGTGTTCAGTCTCTGTGTTCAGTCTCCTGTGTTCAGTCTCCTGTGTTCAGTCTCCTGTGTTCAGTCTCCTGTGTTCAGTCTCTGTGTTCAGTCTCCTGTGTTCAGTCTCCTGTGTTCAGTCTCCTGTGTTCAGTCTCTGTGTTCAGTCTCTGTGTTCAGTCTCCTGTGTTCAGTCTCTGTGTTCAGTCTCCTGTGTTCAGTCTCTGTGTTCAGTCTCCTGTGTTCAGTCTCCTGTGTTCAGTCTCCTGTGTTCAGTCTCTGTGTTCAGTCTCCTGTGTTCAGTCTCCTGTGTTCAGTCTCCTGTGTTCAGTCTCCTGTGTTCAGTCTCTGTGTTCAGTCTCCTGTGTTCAGTCTCTGTGTTCAGTCTCCTGTGTTCAGTCTCCTGTGTTCAGTCTCTGTGTTCAGTCTCTGTGTTCAGTCTCTGTGTTCAGTCTCCTGTGTTCAGTCTCTGTGTTCAGTCTCTGTGTTCAGTCTCCTGTGTTCAGTCTCTGTGTTCAGTCTCCTGTGTTCAGTCTCCTGTGTTCAGCCTCCTGTGTTCAGCCTCCTGTGTTCAGTCTCCTGTGTTCAGTCTCCTGTGTTCAGTCTCCTGTGTTCAGTCTCTGTGTTCAGTCTCTGTGTTCAGTCTCCTGTGTTCAGTCTCCTGTGTTCAGTCCCTGTGTTCAGCCTCCTGTGTTCAGTCTCCTGTGTTCAGCCTCCTGTGTTCAGCCTCCTGTGTTCAGCCTCCTGTGTTCAGTCTCTGTGTTCAGTCTCCTGTGTTCAGCCTCCTGTGTTCAGCCTCCTGTGTTCAGTCTCCAGTGTTCAGCCTCCTGTGTTCAGTCTCCTGTGTTCAGTCTCCTGTGTTCAGTCTCCTGTGTTCAGTCTCCTGTGTTCAGTCTCTGTGTTCAGTCTCCTGTGTTCAGTCTCCTGTGTTCAGTCTCCTGTGTTCAGTCTCCTGTGTTCAGTCTCCTGTGTTCAGTCTCCTGTGTTCAGTCTCTGTGTTCAGTCTCCTGTGTTCAGTCTCCTGTGTTCAGTCTCTGTGTTCAGTCTCTGTGTTCAGTCTCCTGTGTTCAGTCTCTGTGTTCAGTCTCCTGTGTTCAGTCTCTGTGTTCAGTCTCCTGTGTTCAGTCTCCTGTGTTCAGTCTCCTGTGTTCAGTCTCTGTGTTCAGTCTCCTGTGTTCAGTCTCCTGTGTTCAGTCTCCTGTGTTCAGTCTCCTGTGTTCAGTCTCCTGTGTTCAGTCTCTGTGTTCAGTCTCCTGTGTTCAGTCTCTGTGTTCAGTCTCCTGTGTTCAGTCTCCTGTGTTCAGTCTCTGTGTTCAGTCTCTGTGTTCAGTCTCTGTGTTCAGTCTCCTGTGTTCAGTCTCTGTGTTCAGTCTCTGTGTTCAGTCTCCTGTGTTCAGTCTCTGTGTTCAGTCTCCTGTGTTCAGTCTCCTGTGTTCAGCCTCCTGTGTTCAGCCTCTGTGTTCAGTCTCCTGTGTTCAGTCTCTGTGTTCAGTCTCTGTGTTCAGTCTCTGTGTTCAGTCTCCTGTGTTCAGTCTCTGTGTTCAGTCTCCTGTGTTCAGTCTCCTGTGTTCAGTCTCCTGTGTTCAGTCTCTGTGTTCAGTCTCTGTGTTCAGTCTCCTGTGTTCAGTCTCCTGTGTTCAGTCTCTGTGTTCAGTCTCCTGTGTTCAGTCTCCTGTGTTCAGTCTCCTGTGTTCAGTCTCCTGTGTTCAGTCTCCTGTGTTCAGTCTCTGTGTTCAGTCTCCTGTGTTCAGTCTCCTGTGTTCAGTCTCTGTGTTCAGTCTCCTGTGTTCAGTCTCCTGTGTTCAGTCTCTGTGTTCAGTCTCTGTGTTCAGTCTCCTGTGTTCAGTCTCCTGTGTTCAGTCTCCTGTGTTCAGTCTCCTGTGTTCAGTCTCTGTGTTCAGTCTCCTGTGTTCAGTCTCTGTGTTCAGTCTCCTGTGTTCAGTCTCCTGTGTTCAGTCTCTGTGTTCAGTCTCCTGTGTTCAGTCTCCTGTGTTCAGTCTCTGTGTTCAGTCTCCTGTGTTCAGTCTCCTGTGTTCAGTCTCTGTGTTCAGTCTCTGTGTTCAGTCTCTGTGTTCAGTCTCCTGTGTTCAGTCTCTGTGTTCAGTCTCCTGTGTTCAGTCTCTGTGTTCAGTCTCCTGTGTTCAGTCTCCTGTGTTCAGTCTCTGTGTTCAGTCTCCTGTGTTCAGTCTCCTGTGTTCAGTCTCCTGTGTTCAGTCTCCTGTGTTCAGTCTCTGTGTTCAGTCTCCTGTGTTCAGTCTCCTGTGTTCAGTCTCCTGTGTTCAGTCTCCTGTGTTCAGTCTCCTGTGTTCAGTCTCCTGTGTTCAGCCTCCTGTGTTCAGCCTCTGTGTTCAGTCTCCTGTGTTCAGTCTCTGTGTTCAGTCTCTGTGTTCAGTCTCCTGTGTTCAGCCTCCTGTGTTCAGTCTCCTGTGTTCAGTCTCTGTGTTCAGCCTCCTGTGTTCAGCCTCCTGTGTTCAGTTTCTGTGTTCAATCTCCTGTGTTCAGTCTCCTGTGTTCAATCTCCTGTGTTCAGTCTCCTGTGTTCAGTCTCTGTGTTCAGTCTCTGTGTTCAGTCTCCTGTGTTCAGCCTCCTGTGTTCAGTCTCCTGTGTTCAGTCTCCTGTGTTCAGTCTCCTGTGTTCAGCCTCCTGTGTTCAGTTTCTGTGTTCAGTCTCTGTGTTCAGTCTCTGTGTTCAGTCTCTGTGTTCAGCCTCCTGTGTTCAGTCTCCTGTGTTCAGTCTCCTGTGTTCAGCCTCCTGTGTTCAGTTTCTGTGTTCAGTCTCTGTGTTCAGTCTCTGTGTTCAGTCTCTGTGTTCAGCCTCCTGTGTTCAGCCTCTGTGTTCAGCCTCTGTGTTCAGTCTCCTGTGTTCAGTCTCTGTGTTCAGTCTCTGTGTTCAGCCTCCTGTGTTCAGCCTCCTGTGTTCAGTCTCCTGTGTTCAGTCTCTGTGTTCAGTCTCCTGTGTTCAGCCTCCTGTGTTCAGCCTCCTGTGTTCAGTCTCTGTGTTCAGTCTCCTGTGTTCAGTCTCTGTGTTCAGTCTCCTGTGTTCAGTCTCCTGTGTTCAGTCTCCTGTGTTCAGTCTCCTGTGTTCAGTCTCTGTGTTCAGCCTCCTGTGTTCAGCCTCCTGTGTTCAGCCTCCTGTGTTCAGTTTCTGTGTTCAGTCTCCTGTGTTCAATCTCCTGTGTTCAGTCTCCTGTGTTCAGTCTCTGTGTTCAGTCTCTGTGTTCAGTCTCCTGTGTTCAGCCTCCTGTGTTCAGCCTCCTTTGTTCAGCCTCCTGTGTTCAGTTTCTGTGTTCAGTCTCCTGTGTTCAATCTCCTGTGTTCAGTCTCCTGTGTTCAGTCTCTGTGTTCAATCTCTGTGTTCAGTCTCCTGTGTTCAATCTCCTGTGTTCAGCCTCCTGTGTTCAGCCTCCTGTGTTCAGTCTCTGTGTTCAGTCTCCTGTGTTCAGTCTCCTGTGTTCAGTCTCTGTGTTCAGTCTCCTGTGTTCAGCCTCCTGTGTTCAGTTTCTGTGTTCAATCTCCTGTGTTCAGTCTCCTGTGTTCAGTCTCTGTGTTCAGTCTCTGTGTTCAGTCTCCTGTGTTCAGCCTCCTGTGTTCAGCCTCCTGTGTTCAGCCTCCTGTGTTCAGTCTCCTGTGTTCAATCTCTGTGTTCAGTCTCCTGTGTTCAGCCTCCTGTGTTCAGCCTCCTGTGTTCAGCCTCCTGTGTTCAGTCTCTGTGTTCAGTCTCCTGTGTTCAATCTCCTGTGTTCAGTCTCCTGTGTTCAGTCTCCTGTGTTCAGTCTCTGTGTTCAGTCTCCTGTGTTCAGTCTCTGTGTTCAGCCTCCTGTGTTCAGCCTCCTGTGTTCAGTCTCTGTGTTCAGTCTCCTGTGTTCAGCCTCCTGTGTTCAGCCTCCTGTGTTCAGTCTCCTGTGTTCAGTCTCCTGTGTTCAGCCTCCTGTGTTCAGCCTCCTGTGTTCAGTCTCTGTGTTCAGTCTCCTGTGTTCAGTCTCCTGTGTTCAGCCTCCTGTGTTCAGCCTCCTGTGTTCAGTCTCCTGTGTTCAGTCTCCTGTGTTCAGTCTCTGTGTTCAGTCTCTGTGTTCAGCCTCCTGTGTTCAGCCTCCTGTGTTCAGTCTCTGTGTTCAGTCTCCTGTGTTCAGTCTCCTGTGTTCAGTCTCCTGTGTTCAGTCTCTGTGTTCAGCCTCCTGTGTTCAGCCTCCTGTGTTCAGTCTCCTGTGTTCAGTTTCTGTGTTCAGCCTCCTGTGTTCAGTCTCCTGTGTTCAGTCTCCTGTGTTCAGTCTCCTGTGTTCAGTCTCCTGTGTTCAGCCTCCTGTGTTCAGCCTCTGTGTTCAGTCTCCTGTGTTCAGTCTCTGTGTTCAGCCTCCTGTGTTCAGCCTCCTGTGTTCAGTCTCTGTGTTCAGCCTCCTGTGTTCAGTCTCCTGTGTTCAGTCTCTGTGTTCAGTCTCCTGTGTTCAGTCTCCTGTGTTCAGTCTCCTGTGTTCAGCCTCCTGTGTTCAGTTTCTGTGTTCAGCCTCCTGTGTTCAGTCTCCTGTGTTCAGTCTCCTGTGTTCAGTCTCCTGTGTTCAGTCTCTGTGTTCAGTCTCCTGTGTTCAGTCTCTGTGTTCAGTCTCTGTGTTCAGTCCCTGTGTTCAGTCTCTGTGTTCAGTCTCTTGTGTTCAGTCTCCTGTGTTCAGTCTCCTGTGTTCAGTCTCTGTGTTCAGTCTCCTGTGTTCAGTCTCTGTGTTCAGTCTCTGTGTTCAGTCCCTGTGTTCAGCCTCCTGTGTTCAGTCTCCTGTGTTCAGTCTCCTGTGTTCAGTCTCCTGTGTTCAGTCTCCTGTGTTCAGTCTCCTGTGTTCAGTCTCTGTGATCAGTCTCCTGTGTTCAGTCTCTGTGTTCAGTCTCCTGTGTTCAGTCTCCTGTGTTCAGCCTCCTGTGTTCAGTTTCTGTGTTCAGCCTCCTGTGTTCAGTCTCCTGTGTTCAGTCTCCTGTGTTCAGTCCCTGTGTTCAGTCTCTGTGTTCAGTCCCCTGTGTTCAGTCCCCTGTGTTCAGTCTCTGTGTTCAGTCTCCTGTGTTCAGTCTCTGTGTTCAGTCTCCTGTGTTCAGTCTCCTGTGTTCAGTCTCCTGTGTTCAGTCTCTGTGTTCAGTCTCCTGTGTTCAGCCTCCTGTGTTCAGTCTCCTGTGTTCAGTCTCCTGTGTTCAGTCTCTGTGTTCAGCCTCCTGTGTTCAGTCTCTGTGTTCAGTCTCCTGTGTTCAGCCTCCTGTGTTCAGCCTCCTGTGTTCAGTCTCCTGTGTTCAGTTT
Organism: Squalius cephalus; assembly: GCA_022829025.1. Taxonomy (NCBI): domain Eukaryota; kingdom Metazoa; phylum Chordata; class Actinopteri; order Cypriniformes; family Leuciscidae; genus Squalius; species Squalius cephalus. Next base: position 37,583,391 of record CM040803.1, on the reverse strand, counting down.
CTGTGTTCAGTCTCCTGTGTTCAGTCTCTGTGTTCAGTCTCTGTGTTCAGTCTCCTGTGTTCAGTCTCCTGTGTTCAGTCTCCTGTGTTCAGTCTCTGTGTTCAGTCTCCTGTGTTCAGTCTCTGTGTTCAGTCTCCTGTGTTCAGTTTCTGTGTTCAGTCTCCTGTGTTCAGTCTCCTGTGTTCAGTCTCCTGTGTTCAGTCTCTGTGTTCAGTCTCCTGTGTTCAGTCTCTGTGTTCAGTCTCCTGTGTTCAGTTTCTGTGTTCAGTCTCCTGTGTTCAGTCTCCTGTGTTCAGTCTCCTGTGTTCAGTCTCTGTGTTCAGTCTCCTGTGTTCAGTTTCTGTGTTCAGTCTCCTGTGTTCAGTCTCCTGTGTTCAGTCTCTGTGTTCAGTCTCCTGTGTTCAGTCTCCTGTGTTCAGTTTCTGTGTTCAGTCTCCTGTGTTCAGTCTCCTGTGTTCAGTCTCCTGTGTTCAGTCTCCTGTGTTCAGTCTCTGTGTTCAGTCCCTGTGTTCAGCCTCCTGTGTTCAGTCTCTGTGTTCAGTCTCCTGTGTTCAGTCTCTGTGTTCAGTCTCCTGTGTTCAGCCTCCTGTGTTCAGCCTCCTGTGTTCAGCCTCCTGTGTTCAGTCTCTGTGTTCAGCCTCCTGTGTTCAGTCTCTGTGTTCAGTCTCCTGTGTTCAGTCTCCTGTGTTCAGTCTCCTGTGTTCAGTCTCTGTGTTCAGTCTCCTGTGTTCAGCCTCCTGTGTTCAGTCTCCTGTGTTCAGTCTCTGTGTTCAGCCTCCTGTGTTCAGTCTCTGTGTTCAGTCTCCTGTGTTCAGTCTCCTGTGTTCAGTCTCCTGTGTTCAGTCTCCTGTGTTCAGTCTCCTGTGTTCAGTCTCTGTGTTCAGTCTCTGTGTTCAGTCTCCTGTGTTCAGTCTCTGTGTTCAGTCTCTGTGTTCAGTCTCTGTGTTCAGCCTCCTGTGTTCAGTCTCCTGCGTTCAGTTTCTGTGTTCAGTCTCCTGTGTTCAGCCTCCTGTGTTCAGCCTCCTGTGTTCAGTCCCTGTGTTCAGCCTCCTGTGTTCAGTCTCCTGTGTTCAGCCTCCTGTGTTCAGCCTCCTGTGTTCAGTCTCTGTGTTCAGTCTCCTGTGTTCAGCCTCCTGTGTTCAGCCTCCTGTGTTCAGCCTCCTGTGTTCAGTCTCCTGTGTTCAGTCTCCTGTGTTCAGTCTCCTGTGTTCAGCCTCCTGTGTTCAGCCTCCTGTGTTCAGTCTCTGTGTTCAGTCTCCTGTGTTCAGCCTCCTGTGTTCAGCCTCCTGTGTTCAGCCTCCTGTGTTCAGTCTCCTGTGTTCAGTCTCCTGTGTTCAGTCTCCTGTGTTCAGTCTCCTGTGTTCAGCCTCCTGTGTTCAGTCTCCTGTGTTCAGTCTCCTGTGTTCAGTCTCCTGTGTTCAGTCTCCTGTGTTCAGCCTCCTGTGTTCAGTCTCCTGTGTTCAGTCTCCTGTGTTCAGCCTCCTGTGTTCAGTCTCCTGTGTTCAGTCTCTGTGTTCAGTCTCCTGTGTTCAGTCTCTGTGTTCAGTCTCCTGTGTTCAGTTTCTGTGTTCAGTCTCCTGTGTTCAGTCTCCTGTGTTCAGTCTCCTGTGTTCAGTCTCTGTGTTCAGTCTCCTGTGTTCAGTCTCTGTGTTCAGTCTCCTGTGTTCAGTTTCTGTGTTCAGTCTCCTGTGTTCAGTCTCCTGTGTTCAGTCTCCTGTGTTCAGTCTCTGTGTTCAGTCTCCTGTGTTCAGTTTCTGTGTTCAGTCTCCTGTGTTCAGTCTCCTGTGTTCAGTCTCTGTGTTCAGTCTCCTGTGTTCAGTCTCCTGTGTTCAGTTTCTGTGTTCAGTCTCCTGTGTTCAGTCTCCTGTGTTCAGTCTCCTGTGTTCAGTCTCTGTGTTCAGTCCCTGTGTTCAGCCTCCTGTGTTCAGTCTCTGTGTTCAGTCTCCTGTGTTCAGTCTCTGTGTTCAGTCTCCTGTGTTCAGCCTCCTGTGTTCAGCCTCCTGTGTTCAGCCTCCTGTGTTCAGTCTCTGTGTTCAGCCTCCTGTGTTCAGTCTCTGTGTTCAGTCTCCTGTGTTCAGCCTCCTGTGTTCAGCCTCCTGTGTTCAGTCTCCTGTGTTCAGTCTCTGTGTTCAGCCTCCTGTGTTCAGTCTCTGTGTTCAGTCTCCTGTGTTCAGCCTCCTGTGTTCAGCCTCCTGTGTTCAGTCTCTGTGTTCAGTCTCCTGTGTTCAGTCTCTGTGTTCAGTCTCCTGTGTTCAGCCTCCTGTGTTCAGCCTCCTGTGTTCAGTCTCCTGTGTTCAGTCTCTGTGTTCAGCCTCCTGTGTTCAGTCTCTGTGTTCAGTCTCCTGTGTTCAGTCTCCTGTGTTCAGTCTCCTGTGTTCAGTCTCCTGTGTTCAGTCTCCTGTGTTCAGTCTCTGTGTTCAGTCTCTGTGTTCAGTCTCCTGTGTTCAGTCTCTGTGTTCAGTCTCTGTGTTCAGTCTCTGTGTTCAGCCTCCTGTGTTCAGTCTCCTGCGTTCAGTTTCTGTGTTCAGTCTCCTGTGTTCAGTCTCCTGTGTTCAGCCTCCTGTGTTCAGCCTCCTGTGTTCAGTCCCTGTGTTCAGCCTCCTGTGTTCAGTCTCCTGTGTTCAGCCTCCTGTGTTCAGCCTCCTGTGTTCAGTCTCTGTGTTCAGCCTCCTGTGTTCAGCCTCCTGTGTTCAGCCTCCTGTGTTCAGCCTCCTGTGTTCAGTCTCCTGTGTTCAGTCTCCTGTGTTCAGTCTCCTGTGTTCAGTCTCCTGTGTTCAGCCTCCTGTGTTCAGCCTCCTGTGTTCAGTCTCTGTGTTCAGTCTCCTGTGTTCAGCCTCCTGTGTTCAGCCTCCTGTGTTCAGCCTCCTGTGTTCAGTCTCCTGTGTTCAGTCTCCTGTGTTCAGTCTCCTGTGTTCAGTCTCCTGTGTTCAGCCTCCTGTGTTCAGTCTCCTGTGTTCAGTCTCCTGTGTTCAGTCTCCTGTGTTCAGTCTCCTGTGTTCAGCCTCCTGTGTTCAGTCTCCTGTGTTCAGTCTCCTGTGTTCAGCCTCCTGTGTTCAGTCTCTGTGTTCAGTCTCCTGTGTTCAGTCTCCTGTGTTCAGTCTCCTGTGTTCAGTCTCTGTGTTCAGTCTCCTGTGTTCAGTCTCTGTGTTCAGTCTCCTGTGTTCAGTCTCTGTGTTCAGTCTCCTGTGTTCAGTCTCCTGTGTTCAGTCTCTGTGTTCAGTCTCCTGTGTTCAGTCTCCTGTGTTCAGTCTCCTGTGTTCAGTCTCCTGTGTTCAGTCTCTGTGTTCAGTCTCTGTGTTCAGTCTCTGTGTTCAGTCTCCTGTGTTCAGTCTCCTGTGTTCAGTCTCTGTGTTCAGTCTCTGTGTTCAGTCTCCTGTGTTCAGTCTCTGTGTTCAGTCTCCTGTGTTCAGTCTCTGTGTTCAGTCTCCTGTGTTCAGTCTCCTGTGTTCAGTCTCCTGTGTTCAGTCTCCTGTGTTCAGTCTCTGTGTTCAGTCTCTGTGTTCAGTCTCTGTGTTCAGTCTCTGTGTTCAGTCTCCTGTGTTCAGTCTCCTGTGTTCAGTCTCTGTGTTCAGTCTCTGTGTTCAGTCTCCTGTGTTCAGTCTCTGTGTTCAGTCTCCTGTGTTCAGTCTCTGTGTTCAGTCTCCTGTGTTCAGTCTCCTGTGTTCAGTCTCCTGTGTTCAGTCTCTGTGTTCAGTCTCTGTGTTCAGTCTCCTGTGTTCAGTCTCCTGTGTTCAGTCTCTGTGTTCAGTCTCTGTGTTCAGTCTCTGTGTTCAGTCTCCTGTGTTCAGTCTCTGTGTTCAGTCTCCTGTGTTCAGTCTCCTGTGCTCAGTCTCCGTGTTCAGTCTCCGTGTTCAGTCTCCGTGTTCAGTCTCCTGTGTTCAGTCTCCTGTGTTCAGTCTCCTGTGTTCAGTCTCCTGTGTTCAGTCTCCTGTGTTCAGTCTCTGTGTTCAGTCTCTGTGTTCAGTCTCCTGTGTTCAGTCTCCTGTGTTCAGTCTCTGTGTTCAGTCTCTGTGTTCAGTCTCTGTGTTCAGTCTCCTGTGTTCAGTCTCTGTGTTCAGTCTCCTGTGCTCAGTCTCCTGTGCTCAGTCTCCGTGTTCAGTCTCCGTGTTCAGTCTCCGTGTTCAGTCTCCTGTGTTCAGTCTCCTGTGTTCAGTCTCTGTGTTCAGTCTCCTGTGTTCAGTCTCCTGTGTTCAGTCTCTGTGTTCAGTCTCTGTGTTCAGTCTCTGTGTTCAGTCTCCTGTGTTCAGCCTCCTGTGTTCAGTCTCCTGTGTTCAGTCTCCTGTGTTCAGTCTCCTGTGTTCAGCCTCCTGTGTTCAGCCTCCTGTGTTCAGTCTCTGTGTTCAGCCTCCTGTGTTCAGCCTCCTGTGTTCAGCCTCCTGTGTTCAGTCTCCTGTGTTCAGTCTCCTGTGTTCAGTCTCCTGTGTTCAGCCTCCTGTGTTCAGTCTCCTGTGTTCAGTCTCCTGTGTTCAGCCTCCTGTGTTCAGCCTCCTGTGTTCAGTCTCTGTGTTCAGCCTCCTGTGTTCAGCCTCCTGTGTTCAGCCTCCTGTGTTCAGTCTCCTGTGTTCAGTCTCCTGTGTTCAGCCTCCTGTGTTCAGCCTCCTGTGTTCAGTCTCTGTGTTCAGCCTCCTGTGTTCAGCCTCCTGTGTTCAGTCTCCGTGTTCAGTCTCCGTGTTCAGTCTCCTGTGTTCAGTCTCCTGTGTTCAGTCTCTGTGTTCAGTCTCCTGTGTTCAGTCTCCTGTGTTCAGTCTCTGTGTTCAGTCTCTGTGTTCAGTCTCTGTGTTCAGTCTCCTGTGTTCAGTCTCCTGTGTTCAGCCTCCTGTGTTCAGTCTCTGTGTTCAGTCTCCTGTGTTCAGTCTCCTGTGTTCAGTCTCCTGTGTTCAGCCTCCTGTGTTCAGCCTCCTGTGTTCAGTCTCTGTGTTCAGCCTCCTGTGTTCAGCCTCCTGTGTTCAGCCTCCTGTGTTCAGTCTCCTGTGTTCAGTCTCCTGTGTTCAGTCTCCTGTGTTCAGTCTCCTGTGTTCAGCCTCCTGTGTTCAGTCTCCTGTGTTCAGTCTCCTGTGTTCAGTCTCCTGTGTTCAGTCTCCTGTGTTCAGTCTCCTGTGTTCAGTCTCCTGTGTTCAGCCTCCTGTGTTCAGTCTCCTGTGTTCAGTCTCCTGTGTTCAGTCTCCTGTGTTCAGTCTCCTGTGTTCAGTCTCCTGTGTTCAGTCTCCTGTGTTCAGTCTCTGTGTTCAGTCTCCTGTGTTCAGTCTCTGTGTTCAGTCTCCTGTGTTCAGTCTCCTGTGTTCAGTCTCTGTGTTCAGTCTCCTGTGTTCAGTCTCCTGTGTTCAGTCTCCTGTGTTCAGTCTCCTGTGTTCAGTCTCTGTGTTCAGTCTCTGTGTTCAGTCTCCTGTGTTCAGTCTCTGTGTTCAGTCTCTGTGTTCAGTCTCTGTGTTCAGTCTCTGTGTTCAGTCTCTGTGTTCAGTCTCCTGTGCTCAGTCTCCGTGTTCAGTCTCCGTGTTCAGTCTCCGTGTTCAGTCTCCGTGTTCAGTCTCCTGTGTTCAGTCTCCTGTGTTCAGTCTCCTGTGTTCAGTCTCCTGTGTTCAGTCTCTGTGTTCAGTCTCTGTGTTCAGTCTCCTGTGTTCAGTCTCTGTGTTCAGTCTCCTGTGTTCAGTCTCTTGTGTTCAGTCTCTGTGTTCAGTCTCCTGTGTTCAGTCTCCTGTGCTCAGTCTCCGTGTTCAGTCTCTGTGTTCAGTCTCCTGTGCTCAGTCTCCTGTGCTCAGTCTCCGTGTTCAGTCTCCGTGTTCAGTCTCCTGTGTTCAGTCTCTGTGTTCAGTCTCCTGTGTTCAGTCTCCTGTGCTCAGTCTCCGTGTTCAGTCTCTGTGTTCAGTCTCCTGTGTTCAGTCTCCTGTGCTCAGTCTCCGTGTTCAGTCTCCGTGTTCAGTCTCCGTGTTCAGTCTCCTGTGTTCAGTCTCCTGTGTTCAGTCTCCTGTGTTCAGTCTCCTGTGTTCAGTCTCCTGTGTTCAGTCTCTGTGTTCAGTCTCTGTGTTCAGTCTCCTGTGTTCAGTCTCTGTGTTCAGTCTCCTGTGTTCAGTCTCTTGTGTTCAGTCTCTGTGTTCAGTCTCCTGTGTTCAGTCTCCTGTGTTCAGTCTCCTGTGTTCAGTCTCCTGTGTTCAGTCTCCGTGTTCAGTCTCCGTGTTCAGTCTCCTGTGTTCAGTCTCTGTGTTCAGTCTCCTGTGTTCAGTCTCCTGTGTTCAGTCTCTGTGTTCAGTCTCCTGTGTTCAGTCTCTGTGTTCAGTCTCCTGTGTTCAGTCTCTGTGTTCAGTCTCCTGTGTTCAGTCTCTGTGTTCAGTCTCCTGTGTTCAGTCTCCTGTGTTCAGTCTCCTGTGTTCAGTCTCCTGTGTTCAGTCTCCGTGTTCAGTCTCCGTGTTCAGTCTCCGTGTTCAGTCTCCGTGTTCAGTCTCCGTGTTCAGTCCCCTGTGTTCAGTCTCTGTGTTCAGTCTCCTGTGTTCAGTCTCCTGTGTTCAGTCTCCTGTGTTCAATCTCCTGTGTTCAGTCTCCTGTGTTCAGTCTCCTGTGTTCAGTCTCCTGTGTTCAATCTCCTGTGTTCAGTCTCCTGTGTTCAGTCTCTGTGTTCAGTCTCCTGTGTTCAGTCTCCTGTGTTCAGTCTCCTGTGTTCAGTCTCCTGTGTTCAGCCTCCTGTGTTCAGTCTCTGTGTTCAGCCTCCTGTGTTCAGCCTCCTGTGTTCAGTCTCCTGTGTTCAGTCTCCTGTGTTCAGTCTCCTGTGTTCAGTCTCCTGTGTTCAGTCTCCTGTGTTCAGTCTCCTGTGTTCAATCTCCTGTGTTCAGTCTCCTGTGTTCAGTCTCCTGTGTTCAGTCTCCTGTGTTCAATCTCCTGTGTTCAGTCTCCTGTGTTCAGTCTCTGTGTTCAGTCTCCTGTGTTCAGTCTCCTGTGTTCAGTCTCCTGTGTTCAGCCTCCTGTGTTCAGTCTCTGTGTTCAGCCTCCTGTGTTCAGCCTCCTGTGTTCAGCCTCCTGTGTTCAGTCTCCTGTGTTCAGTCTCCTGTGTTCAGTCTCCTGTGTTCAGTCTCCTGTGTTCAGTCTCCTGTGTTCAGTCTCCTGTGTTCAGTCCTGTTGCTTCTACATGTTTCACTTCTTGAGTCTCTCCATCATTCTGATGCCGATTTGAACATAAAAGACTAAACGTTTTTGAAATTTTCAGTGCATGTGTGTGTGTGAGGTAAAAGGACTTGAGCTGTTGTAGCTCCGCCCCCTGTGCCGGGAGCAGCAGCTCATTTGCATTTAAAGGGACACACACACAACTCTCAAAAAGTGACAATTTTAACATGCTATACAAAAATATCTGTGGGGTATTTAGAGCTGAAACTTCACACACACACTCTGGGGACATCAGAGACTTATTTTACATCTTGTGAAAGGGCATTACACCCCCCCTTTAATAACTAATGATCTTTGCAACGGAAGTGAATTAATCAAAACTTTATTTCTAGTTCTGCTGTAAAGCCTAAACACACTCTGTCACTGTAATCTCCTGTTCTCACTGTAAAGCTGCGGTGAGACAGTCAGTACTGTATACATGAAGGAGACTTGACTTTGATATCCCACAATCCCCTGCTCTGCGTTCTGGGACCGTTGAGCGAGAGAATAAAGATGGCGTCTGAATGTCGCGGTGTGTGAATGTTGGTGTTTGACGAGTGTTTTCCACTGATGTCCAGGCATGACTCCTGTAGTATCGCCGCACTGTATCTGAAGCGCAGAGGAAACTACAAGCACAGAAACCGCGTTGTCCAGATCCAGAGTCTGTGTCAGATGAGCCGTCGTCCGGCTATATCATCACTCTATCGTCTCTCACCTCAGGTCCTGTCACGGTGACCCTGTGCTCGTAGCGTACACTCTTTAATGCGCCGGCGCGCTGTATCACTCCACTAAAGCATGCAACGTCGTAAAAGTCACGGAAAAGAAGTAAAATACCAGTAAATCACGTTAGTGTGTGTCCTGTGTGCTGCATGCAGGAGTGATGTTCCTCTACACATCAGGAGCAGCTTCTCTAAGCTCGTGTGAGTGTCTAACTGCTGCTTCCAGAACCACAACACCACACTTACTGGCTATTGTGTATATTTTTATATGACTGTGGTGCTCATACCTGGAGTGTATTAACAAAAACTAGTTTGGGACTGCTATTCAGAAGCTTAACCTCGCAGTGCCTACTGTTATTCACCAGTATTAGGCATACTCTTACAGTGTGGAGTAAAGGGGACAGCACTGAGATCACTCCAGCTAACTCTATATTAAACCATGATCAGTGCATGAAGAGTAAAATACTGAGATGAAGGTGAAGTAAAGAGATGAAGAGTAAAGTAAAGAGATGAAGGGTAAAGTAAAGAGATGAAGGGTAAAGTAAAGAGATGAAGGGGTTTGGTAGGAGAGGTGAGGATTCCCAGGATAAGAGGAGCGTGTCAAAGCATGTAGAAACATGACAAACACACGAGGAATGTGCCGGAATGATGAGGTTTACTAACACTAATGTTATTAATGATGAGGTTTACTAACACTAATGTTATTAATGATGAGGTTTACTAACACTAATGTTATTAATGATGAGGTTTACTAACACTAATGTTATTAATGATGAGGTTTACTAACACTAATGTTATTAATGATGAGGTTTACTATATATATATACACACACACACACACACACACACACATCTTCTGTAGCAGTTTCAGATGATATAAGCACTTCAAATGTGTATTTCCCCATGTGACGTCTGTACATTGTATTTTTGTACTATTTTTAGCCACACATTTACAGTTTTTTTCCAAAATACTGTGTGGTTTATTATTTAACTTGTTTGCACTCTTGAATTATCAGTAACTTAAATTGATATCTAGTATATTAAAGTTTAATGTTTTGATGCATAATAGGTGTTGGTAATAAAATAAAATCTTTGCTTAATTTGCAATAATATTAACTGCATGCAATACTCTTTCTTACTAGTACTGACTAGTGCTGGCTAGAATAAATATATTGTTTAGTGTGTGTGTGTGTGTGTGTGTGTAATTCTGTTTTTTTCTGTTCTAGTCGTTTCAAGGTTTTTGTTCAGGTGAGTGTGTTACGGCCCACCGCCAGAAGAGGGCGATGTTTCACTAGAATAGAGCTGTTCGATTCCGAGTCGACTCTGATTCCTGACTCCCATCGTAGGAGTCTAAGGAACCGACTCAGGGAATCGACTCCATTTCAAAACAGCGTTGGGAACAAGAATACAAGCTTGCCTTCAGTTTCACACACACTGACACGATGCCTAAAGCTCCAGGCAAAACTAGTCCAGTTTAGAGATGTTAGATATTACCTAAAATTACCTAAATTTAGATATTATGAGCATCATCATCGTTTCCTAGTTGTTGCTAATGCCTGATTAAGAAGATGAGGGCGATAAGCTGTCATCTCTTATAAAAGCTGTTTGGACAGGTGAGTTCAAGATGCTAAAATAATACCTAGATACATACAATAATGTAGATGTACTAATGTGTTTAATCTTGTTGAACGATTAGTTTAATGATTATGAACAATGGAAAATATTAATACATTATTCATTGTAATAAAACTTCGATTATACCAATAAGCTGGCATGAAGGTATGATGTAATTGGCTGTTGTTATTTTATTTATTTATGAGTGAAGTAAGCTACAAGTAATGAAAGAGTGTATCTGCTGTTTCTGCGACAGCTCGAGAGTCGATTCCTGTACCGGAGTCGAGTCTAGGAATCGACTCTTCTGGACTCGGCTCTCGTCGGCAGGTGAGACACACACGTACCCTCACCACGACCGAGTTGAGACACCGCCCGCATGCAGTTTCTCAACACTTCGCCCACACCAGTTTCCATCTGAACAAGAACCAAAACGCGGAAATCGGCCGTTCACACGAAACCTTATAGTGTCTTCAGCATTCTGCGATTATTCTGAATCTTTTTAAGTTGTGAAACATGAAAACACCTCACTCGACGGGGGAAAGCATGCCTTCCTGTTAGTAGTCATTTGTTCTACAGTCAACACACGGTAATAACTCAAAAGATCCGCTTCATCACGACAGCATCTGCGCACATCTGCTCGGCGGGCACGCGCTTGAGCTCAGTTCGTGAAACTGTGAACTGTGTGAAACATCGACACGATATTTGTGCCATAAATCGGGGCCTCTGGCTACACAAACACTCACTGTTCACGGGAATGAGCCACTGAACTGAACACTGAGAAACAGTGGCATCATCATCATCATCATCATCACACCTGGCAGAGGAAGAAGAGTTGCAAAGGTGCAAACCACGACAGGTTACATAATAAACCAGTCCAGTCTGACAGAAGTAAACACTGAACACAGACAGCGCTTCTTTCGGGCGACGGCTGTAAATAACAGGTCGTGATTTGACGAACACACACACACACACACACACACGTACTTGTTTGCCCTGGCGCGTCCTCTTGGTGTGTAGATGCAGGTTTCGGCTGCTCCTCAGCAGTTCATCACAAACATCCACATCGGCGCTAACAGGAGGTCGTGTGCTGTGTAGCTCAGTCTCTGGTGTGTGTAGCTCAGTTTCAGGAGCGTGTGTGTGTGTTTCGGGTGATGATCCACTCGCACTTCCTGATCTGTGTGTGTTCTTCAGCGGGTGGGGCGAGCAAACCTCACGAGTGTGTTTACTAGCTCTCTCTCTCTCTCTCCATTCTGCTGTGCTCAGCTGCTAGTTATTGATATTGATATAGCCTACTGCAGAAAACCTTCAGCGGTTTACAATCTAAAATATATATTTAAAAAAAAGATTATATATGATGTGCGCAAGAAACAATAGCCTACCTGTGTTGTACTGTACTGTGTTGTATACAGTAGTACTGTAGTATGTATATTTTTATTTCTCATCACTATTATTTTAAATTCATATGTGACTCGTTATCTTGAATCAAAATAATGATGGGGATGGGGGGGGGGGTCAACCTGTCACTCACCTGAGATCTACCAATAGCAAACCACCACCCTCCAACCATCCAATCAGTTCCCCACAGACACAATCAAGCCCCGCCCACATTTGTTCTTGTTCGAGAAGCGGTTCACTCGCTGGTTTCACTCACACGGATTTACGCCACAATTGAGAGGAAACTTCCCTTTCGTGCCTCATGCGATTGTTCTCAGTAGAGTAATTCCAGTTTAAGGAAGTCTGCTGAAACAAACATTATAGTACACACTTGAGCAGTGCTGTAAACTGCCCCTGAATTCATAACAAAGCACGACATCACTGATTCTTGAGACACTTAACTGCTATTAGGCTTATGAAAATGAAATGAAAATATTTTCAAATGTTATGAGGGATTAATAATAGAATGTATTTAACACAATTATCCCCTTTAATTCTATGATGGCCTTGGTCGTTCGCCGGCCTGCCCTCGCCTCTGCACTGCACTCCTCTGGCTTTGCCTCGTCCCTTCGTCCCGCTCTGTTGGGCTCCTCACTCCCTCCAGCTCCACCTTGGTCCGCTGTTGCTCCGGCTCCATCCGGGTGTCCTCCTCCACCTGCTCCGCCTCCGTCAGTCGGCCCCCTGGATATAACCTAGCCCCCCCCCCCCCCCCGTCAGTCAGCATATGGCATCAACAGAGAAGACAAAATGGCTTCTACATGAACTCCAGTTGTTTTGTGAAAGAAACATCTATGTGTCAACACCATAAGATTTGTCTGACAGAGGTGACATTCAACATCAAGTCATCGTATTTTTGTGGTTTTCAAGTCATTTATTAAATATAAAATAGTGTTCAGTTTTTCTAATAATGTATACATAATAAATATGTGACCTGACACCATATATTGCTTTTGTGGATTGATAGTCATCACTTCTAGCAGAGTTAGGGCTGAGGGAACACTGGGCTTAAAGTCCCCCTGTGGTGTAAATCCAGCGTTTAATGTTGTTTATGTGTCTATGTGGTGTTTTTAATCTGCTTTAAGACAAACCATGTGTAAATTCATAAGTCGACACCATTGCTGAGTATTTCCTCCTGAAAACTGCAGTGAACCAAAGACAGTCTCAGAAACAAATTGCTGGTGTTTCTTTTTCTTTCTTTTGTTATTAAAGCAGAACATAAGACAAAACACAGTTAGATGACACCATCAATACAAAACACGTAAAACAGAAAGTGGGATGTATGTGTAATTATGTGAAGTGTGTGCAATTGTGTTGAGTATGTGTAGTATATCTCTATTGTAAGTTTCCTAATATATGTGTAGAGCTGAAATCGCTGGTATTTCTGCGGTCACAAACTGCACCAGAGCGCCGGTCAGGAGAACTGCAGGGAGTCTCTTTCGGCAAGGCAATGATGTTGCAAAATATTGAAAATATTCTATGACATGGTGGGGAAAAGTCTTGCAACATCCAACTCTTCTATGTCAAAGATGAAGAAATGACGCACTATGATGAACTCATGAAACCCATGAAACCCGTGCCAGAACACGAAACACTGCTCAAGGTTATTCCTGAGGGGAAGAAGAGCTCTGTCAGATATTTATCCTGCTTTATACTGCTGGGTTATGCCTGTTGGGTCATTTTGTTGGGTTATTTTCCAAACTGTTGGGTAGTTGTGTGTGTGTGTGACCCACTGCTGGGTTAAATTTCACTGATGGTAGAAATGATGCTCCCTCTCATAAACTACCCAGCCTGCTTGGTTATAGTAACCCAGTGCTGGTTTGCCAAACTGGATTTGTAACGGTCATTTTGTCTTCTGTCCTGAGAGAAAACTTCCTGAGGTGATCTTTACTTTAACCCAGCATGTGTTTTGTCCTACATTTACCCAGCGCTGGGTTGCCAAATGGGTTGTTTCTAACTAGAGGCACCAATATGAACATTTTGGCCGATACCGATAATTATTTATATTTGAAAGCCGATAACCGATATATTGGCCGATAAATCTATATTTCCAAATTTTTATATAAATTTTGAGAGCCTGATTACAAAAACAAAAATCTGACCATTAAAAGCCATGTTCAAAACACACAATTATAACGTTCTCATTATAATGTTATGTAGCCTAAATTACAGACTTCAAACTGTGTTTTCCTTTTTTGAAGTGATTTCAATCATGTTTCAAGCTATCTGAAGTGTCTAAGCTAAAGGAAATACTCCATTATTTATCGGCTTTAATATATCGGGCTGATAACGATAACATTAAAAATGATCATATATTGGCCGATACCGATATGGTGGCCGTCTGATATATTGTGCATCCCTATTTTTAACCCAGCCGTTTTTAGAGTGTGTGAAGCGAAGACTGGTCAGTGTTTCACTCCAGCCACGTCTGACCTCAGTGAGCGTGTAGAGGTGATGCATCTGAACCGGTGATCGCCGTGCTTCTGCTCAACAGAAGAATAAAGGACTGAGCCATGCTAATGGAGGAACCAGCAAGTTCCCGAGGGAGTTCACACAGAGATCGCAGTAACAGTGGAGACTGGCTTGCTGTGAAATATGACAAGAGTCATCACTGTGGATATGGATACACACCACCAAGATGTTAAAGGAGAACTCCGGTCAATTTTAACATTGAGCTCATTTTTTTGTACATTTGGAGTGCTGTCAATACAGAGAACAACGACAAAAATCAGTGTTGCCTACACCGTGTTATCCTCTTTTTAAAATTTGCACCCTGTTGACTTCAATGGGGCAAGTACTAAACCTGCTTTTAGCCTCTTAACATCCTCGATGTGTCATTACAAGTGCACAGAAAATGTGAGTGATTCCTTTAGAGTGAACACGGGTGAGTCTGACTGCAGTAGATGTGCATGATATGTATAAAAATTATGTTATTTAAGCCAGCGCAAATACCTGTTTACATCCTGTTTTTCGGTTGAAGTCCAAAGTAGTCGATTGCAGAGTTGACGCGCGTGATCATAGGTAACTAAACCAATGCGCGTGAATTCGGCAATCGACTACTTTGGACTTCAACCGAAAAACAGGATGTAAACAAAGGTATTTGCGCTGGCTTAAATAACATAATTTTTATACATATCATGCACATCTACTGCAGTCAGACTCACTCGTGTTCACTCAGAAGGAATCACTCACATTTTCTGTGCACTTGTAATGACACATCAAGGATGTTAAGAGGCTAAAAGCAGGTTTAGTACTTGCCCCATTGAAGTCAACAGGGTGCAAATTTTAAAAATAGAATAACACGGTGTAGGCAACACTGATTTTTGTCGTTGTTCTCTGTATTGACAGCACTCCAAATGTACAAAAAAATGAGCTCAATGTTCAAATTGACCGGAGTTCTCCTTTAAGGTGGAGGTCTTGCATCCTAATGGGCCACGCTCTCAGTTTCATCCTGAACGAGTTTCAGCACATTCAGTTTCCGATGTTTCAGTAGTCAACGGATACAGATAAAAGCAGCATGATATCAAAGTGAATGAGACAATGTACATTTCTACATCTAAACAAATATTGTAACTTTGAGAATACGAGCTGTTATTGCTAAATCTACTGTGGCTATATCTGTTGTGTGCAAGCGTGACTGCAGACTGCATCATTCACAATGTGTTACAGTAAAATACATTTATCTCAAAGAAAAGTGGCAAAGCAGAAGCTGCAACAAACTGAAATACTCAAAGAGTACAAATTTGGGGGGAACGTACTAAAGTGACAAAATATTTACTTCACACCTCTGAATATCAAGTACAGATACCATATTAAAATATGACTTCAGTAAAAGTATGAGCACTCATTTTCAGTTTTACTTGAGTAAGTACTTGATTTTAATTAGTTTTAAAAAGTATTAAAAGTAAAAAGTACTGATCAATAAACAGTATATTTATTCTGGCCAGCACTAGTCAGTAGTCACTGCTAATAAGAAAGAGTATTGCATGCAAATGATATTATAGCAAATAAGCAAACATTTTATTTTATTACCAACACCTCTTATACACTATCAAAACATGAAACTTTAATATACTAAATATTAATTTAAGTTACTGATTATTCAAGTGTGCAAACAAGTGAAATAATAAACCGCACAGTATTTTGGAAAAAACTGTAAACATGTGTCTACAAATAGTACAAAAATACAATGTACAGACGTCACATGGGGGAAAATACACATTTTGGGCCCTATTTTAACGATCTGACACAAGTATCAAACACGAAACGCAAGTAACTTTGTGGGCGGATCTTTGCCGGCGCAAATCTAAAATGTGTTGGTCTGAAGTCGCTTCATTATTCATAGGTGTGGTTTGGGCGTAACGTGAAATAAACCAGTCAGAGCATCATCTCACATTCCCTTTAAGAGCAGGCGCGCTTGTTTCATGGCGGATTGCTATTATAACGGCGGATTTGCCAGGAGCGGTTCACAGCCGAGGAGACCGACGTTCTCGTCAGGGCCGTAAAACACAGAGAAGTGACATTGGGGATGGAGAAACACACCCAGATTAGCTTCGGTTAAACAGGCGTATGATAATTTGGGTAAATGTGTAAGCTAGATTTATGCCTATTCTTCACATCTTCATGGACACAACAATGATTTCCCTTGTGTGGTAATATTGTTCCTTGTAATTATGTATGGTTTGCAAAAATGTGAACTGCTGCTTCTGTGTAGATGAGAGAAGCAAAGTGTGTGTGTGTTGTGCTCACGCTACATTATGGCCAAGCATGCGCCCTTAAAATAGCATCTGAATAACATAAGCAAAGGCAGGTAAGCGAGGTTTCTCCTGGTCAGTGGCGGAATTGTTTTCTGAAACTGCAAAATAGCACCAGGGAACGTTTGCGCCGGATCACGCCTCCTCTCTTCGCTGAACCGCCCCCGGGAGCGCAAGTTCATTCCCTAATTTACCGACGTGCGTCTGTGGAGGGAAAAGTCCGCTGTGTGTCGGGTGCAAGATAGGAATGAAACATGCGTCGCTGTACAAAGTCAATTGCGCTGGGAGCAAGATAGGGCTCTTGAAGTGTTTATATCACCTGAAACTGCCACTGAAGATGCCTGTGCATTAATTTGTGTTATATTACCTCAAATCACCATACAGACGGTCACATTCAAGCATTTCAATGGGCTGAAACCGAAACTGCTCGCACTTTTACAGCAGAATTACTTATCAAATAACTGAGAGTCATAAACTAAAAATGATTTCATTGACAATAATTAGCACTAAATTTCATTAACTTCCTTTTTCATTCCAGCTCTGACAGGGATATCCATGTTCTTGACTCATTTTGACCAGATCGTTCCATTAGCAAAAGCATCATAAGATAAATATATGGGTTCTGATATCAGGTGACCAAAATTCAGAGTCAGGACAATCTGACGAATCTGACGACATTTGAGGATGATATGTTGTTGGTTTTAATTAACCAAAACTCAACGTCTGCTAAATGTCATAAGATTAACTTCCACAGTGCAATATATTATAACATCATTATGTGTAGATTTTTTGTTGTTGTTTTTTAATTGTGATAATAGGTGATCAAACTGTCAGGGTGCGGTGCCGGCAGAAGAAGAGGATGAGTCAAAAGTTCCAATGCAAAACTTTTACTAATAATATAATTCAAACAGGTACAGACAGGCAGAAGGTTCACACACACCTAAATACAACAGAGAACTGACCAAGACTGACTGAATAGAAGGAACTTAAATAGTAACACATATGAACACTGATTATCAGAACACAGGTGATGTAGATGATGAACTAAACCCAGGTGATACAGATGAACGGATAATGATGATGACGACACGTGACATGAAGACAGGCAGACAAGTCCAATGAAAACAAACTAAACAGAACACAACTGTGACATTACTCCCCCCTCCCGGTAGGCGTGTCCTCGTGCCATAGATATACCAACTGCGGAGAGAGGGAACTCAGGAGCAGACGGCCAGGGCGGAGCAGACGTGCAGACGGCCAGGGCGGAGCAGACGTGCAGGGCGGAGCAGACGTGCAGGCGGCCAGGGCGGAGCAGACGTGCAGACGGCCAGGGCGGAGCAGACGTGCAGACGGCCAGGGCGGAGCAGACGTGCAGGCGGCCAGGGCGGAGCAGACGTGCAGACGGCCAGGGCGGAGCAGACGTGCAGGCGGCCAGGGCGGAGCAGACGTGCAGGCGGCCAGGGCGGAGCAGACGTGCAGACGGCCAGGGCGGAGCAGACGTGCAGGCGGCCAGGGCGGAGCAGACGTGCAGGCGGCCAGGGCGGAGCAGACGTGCAGGCGGCCAGGGCGGAGCAGACGTGCAGACGGCCAGGGCGGAGCAGACGTGCAGACGGCCAGGGCGGAGCAGACGTGCAGGGCGGAGCAGACATGCAGGCGGCCAGGGCGGAGCAGACGTGCAGACGGCCAGGGCGGAGCAGACGTGCAGGGCGGAGCAGACGTGCAGACGGCCAGGGCGGAGCAGGCGTGCAGGGCGGAGCAGACGTGCAGGGCGGAGCAGACGTGCAGACGGCCAGGGCGGAGCAGGCGGCCAGGGCGGAGCAGACGGCCAGGGCGGAGCCGACAGAGGGCGGAGCCGACAGAGGGAGGAGCCATGGAGGAGGCAGGGCTGATGACTCCAGGGGCGAAGCAGGTGGAAACGCTGACAGTTTGATCACCTATTATCACGAAAAATCTACACATAATGATGTTATAATATATTGCACTGTGGAAGTTAATCTTATGACATTTATCAGACATTGGGTTTTGGTTAATTAAAACCAACAACATATCATCCTCAAATGTCGTCAGATTCGTCAGATTGTCCTGACACTGAATTTTGGTCACCTGATATCAGAACCCACACTTCCGGTGCGCTTCTCAGTGGCAGCACTGCGTTTCAGTATAGTATGTTTACGGTTTGTTTGTTTCTTTGTCTGACGTCCATTATCAAGTGTCTGGTTGGGGGACCTGTAGAAGTGGAAAGATGAAAGCTGGGAAAAATGTACTCTTGTTTTGGATTTGGATTTGGATTTTGTGGACGATCGGTCTCTGTGGACTATGTTTGATGATGCAATGTCCAACTGCACGTGGAACCTCAAATACATGCGGTGTCACAACGATGGGTGCACGCCCCTACACCCGGGAGACGTTGTAGGAGCTAAACTTCAAGACAACTCGAGAGTTGATAACAGGCCAACTCAAGGATCTGTTCGAAAATGTTCCACGCGAGCTGGTGAGAACAAAACGAAGAGAATGCCTAGAGAATTTGGTTGTATTTTTCGGTTTGTGGTATATGTCCCGCCCAGCGGTAAACTATCTCACGACTATGTACGGACTATGTCCACGAACTACAACTCAGCTACTCCGATGCACCCGTGATCATACTGGGCGATTTAAACCAGTGCAAATTGGAGACTTTGTTGCCGGGATTTGAACAGTATGTAAAGACTCAAATAAGAAACAACAATATTCTTGATAAGTGCTTTGTGAATGTCAGGGATGCTTATGTGTCCAAGAGTATGACACCAATTCTAAACTCTGACCACAATGTTGTGCATATGACTCCTGTGTACAGGACCAAACTTGAAAAAAGCAAACCAGAAAAGAAAATGATCAGAATGTGGTCGAATGAAAGTGTAGAACAACTGAAAGCCTGTTTCGATTGGACAAATTGGGAAATTTTTGATGAAGCCTCACTTGATGAAAGAACTACAGTGTTAAATGATTATATTAACTTCTGTGTGGAGCTGAACATACCTACTAAAGTTTATCCAAATAATAAACCATATGTTACTAAAGGTATTAAAGAAATGATAAATGTGAGGAAAGTAGCATTTAAAGATAAAGATATTAAGGCACTTAAACAGAAAGAGAGTTAAAAATTAAATTAAAGGAAACAAAAGAAGTTCATAAGAAGTGTTTGGAGAAAGCCTTTAAAACTAATAATACTAAAAAGGTTTGGGACATTCTGAAAACAATGTCTGGATTGTCGTCTTCAAAAGAATCTATTGTAACTGATGATGGGAATGAATTAAACATCTTTTTTACCAGGTTTGAACTAATAGGCAAACACAACAAGATCAAAGAATCAATAGATATAGTTCCAACATCATTGGACAGAATTGTTATTGAGGTTGAGGAAAACGTTTCAGTCTATTAATACAGAAAAGGCTGTTGGTCCTGACGGATGTAGTGCAGGTCTTTTAAAGAATTTCGCACAAGAACTAGCACCGGCGTGGCAACCAGTATTTCAAGCTTCCGTTGACACACACACTGTTCCTGTGATATGGAAGACCGCATACATAAAACCATTACCGAAAATGTCATGTCCAAGAGAATATAAAGATTTTAGACCAATAGCCCTTACCTCTGTGATTGTGAAATGTCTAGAGAGATTGTTACTTCAGCATTTAGTTATGACAGTTAAAGATAAATTAGATCCTTGGCAGTTTGCCTATAAGAAAGGCTGTAGCACTGAAGATGCAGTTGCTGCTTTAGTACATATCATCTCTAAACACTTAGATAAATCCAAAACAATTGTAAGAACTTTGTTTTTGGATTTCTCTTCTGCATTCAACACAATACAGGTTGACAGATTGGTGTCAAAACTTGCACAGTTGAATGTAAATCTGATCCAGTGGTATACCTCATTTCTCACTGACAGAGTTCAGAGAGTCGAAGTGAATAAAACAGTGTCGTCTGCAACCATTACAAATGTCGGAGTACCGCAAGGTTGCGTTAGTTCTGCCATACTTTTCACCTTATATACAGACGACTGTCGAACTGTCATGTTAAATCAGTATATTTTGAAGTATTCTGATGACACTGTTCTAATATCTGTTGAATGATTTGGACAGTCCTGGGTTTCGTCAACAAGGTGTGACTAAATTGATTGAGTGGTGTGAGAATAATGCTCTTGTCATTAATACGAGTAAAACTGAGGAGATTGTATTTGGGTCTGCATCTGATATAATGCCTGTTTTTATTCATAAGGAGAAAATCAGATTGGTTAAGACATAAATATTTAGGAGTGATTATAGACGATATGTTATCTTGATACTCTCTGTAAAAAAACAAAGCAGAGAATTTACTTTCTTCGTCGTCTTAGGTCATTTGGAGTAAGTTGTTCTTTAGGTCTGTGATAATGAGCATACTGCAATATTGCAACTCTGTTTGGTATAAGAGTTTGTCTGTTATGCTAAAAACAAAGTTGTTTAATCATTTAAAAATTTGTAGGTCAGCCTCTTGAGAAGCTTTATGATTCAACCTATCATAACAATTTGCTAAGGCTGGCTAATAATACAGCTTCTAACCCTATGCATATCCTGCATAATGAGCTTGAACTACTACCATCAAAGCGGAGGTATAGAGTCCCCAGATTTACACAAAGTGAGGCTGAAACACTCTTTTGTGCACCAGGCTATCTTAGCGTTGAACAAAAACACTTCAGAAATCAAGAGTATTGTGAAGGTGTTGTAGATGCATAAGTGTTGTACTGAATGCATAATGTGTGAGGTTTAAGTGTATGTCGATGTAGAATGTATGTTGGATGTTGTAAACATAGACACTGTTATGCAAGAAATTTCAGACTTGTCTGACAATAAAGTATAAAAGTAAAGTAAGTAAAAGTAAAGTAAGAGGAGACCAGGGTGGAGCCGGAGAGCCGACGAGTACATGCAACGCCGAGGATCCGGCGGGACATGGTGGGCCGGCGGCTCTGGCGTCTGAAGTGCAGGCGGGGAAACAGAAGGGCACGGTGGAGACAGAGGGAGTGAGGATCAAGGAGGAACTGACGGTAGTGAGGAATCCAACAGAACCGGGGGGACGAAGGGACGACGCGAAGCCAGAGGAGTGCAGTCCAGAGGTGAGGGAAGGTTGACGAATGACCAAGGTGGATCCGGGGGGACGAGGGAGCCTGGCGGAACTGGTGACCCGATGGGCCACGGTGGAGCTAAGGGAGGTAGGAGCTAAGGGGACGTTAATGGACCTGATCGGGCTGAGGCGGAGTCCTAGTTGCGGAGGTTGGAGGTGGAGACCGGGGATCCACTGACCAGGCTGGAGCTGTAGGCCCGGCAGACCCACGGCGACTCCACCTCCCTGAAGGTGGTTAGAGGAGCTGAGGGGCTGACAGGCAGTGGTGGAAGAAGGGTTGAGAGGTGGTGGATGGGAGAGGGAGGCTGGGTGGGAATTCGGAGACAGACTCAGGTACAGAAGACTCAGGTTCGGGGACAGAAGATTCGGGTTCGGCAGGACTGACGTGAAGCATCTCTGGCTCGGCGGGCGTGACGCGAACAGTCTCTGGCTCGGCAGGACGAGCCTCTGGAAGGGCGGTCTCGGTAAGACGAGACCCAGGAAGGGTGGTCTCGGTGGGACGAGACTATGGAACAGGTCTGGGAATTTGGATAGTCCTTGGGGCAGGAACAGGTTGAGGCACAGAACAGGGAACAGGTACAGGTCTTGTCGTGGCAGCGGCCATCTTGGCTGAGGGCTCAAGCGGTGAGGTGGCGGCCATCTTGGCTGAGGGCTCAAGCGGTGAGGTGGCGGCCATCTTAGCTGAAGACGAGGGCTCAGGCATGGCGGGCATGACGTTAAGAACAGGCTGGTCAAGCAGTGTTCTGGATTGGGGCGCAACGCTTTCCAGACACCCATTGACGGTCTCTTTCCAGTCCAATCCTGTGGTGTCTGGGAGGTCGAAATGGTGGTGAAATGTTGCCCCTGATCCAGAAAAGGACCCTTAGGGTCTCGTCGTCAAGAGAGCTGGTGGCGGCAAGACACAAAGTGATTAACATATTAAAAAAGGTTAGGGCTCTCCTGAGCCAAGACGATAATTTTGACCCTATCGTCCATTTTGGGCAGTCCGTTCTTCTGTCAGGGTGCGGTGCCAAAAGGAGGAGGAGGAGTCAAAAGTTCCAATGCAAAAATATTATTACTAATAATATAATTCAAACAGGTACAGACAGGCAGAAGGTTCACACACACCTAAATACAACAGAGAACAGACCTGGGCTGCGTTCCAGTCCAAAATTGTCATGCCCTTCACTCGCTAACTTCCCTCCGTCTCGTTCACTCGGATGTACGTCATTGCTTGCGTTGCATGAGTGCCCACTACTGGCGGAAACTGCAGTGGGCTGAACTGGAACGTGCTAAGCCCTTGATCACATGGAATCAGCTGTGGAGTTTATTTATTATTTACTTTTTTTTTTCTTTAAGAATTTGTTTAATGCAGCATCCAAATGTATCTAGTGTGTCTGGGTTGTTTTAAATAAAAAAAATATATAATTAATATATCATAGAGTTGTTTGTTGTGGTGGTGATTAGACGAGGTATGTGGTGACGTCACTGGCGTACTGCATTGTGGGACATATAGGTGCCTGAGGTGTACATATGAAGTAGACTCGCTCCCTCGGTCAGAATCGAGGGAACGAGGGTCTGTCCATATAAACTTCCCTCGTCCACTTCACAAACGCACTTCAAAAGGGTGGCAGGGATCCCCCCGAGGGGAAGTGCTTAGGGGAGTTCGCAATGCGACACAGATGAACCCTGATTATCAGAACACAGGTGATGTAGATGATGATGATGATGATGAACTAAACCCAGGTGATACAGATGAACTGATAATGATGATGACACATGAAGACAGGCAGACAAGTCCAACGAAAACAATCTAAACAGAACACAACTGTGACACAAACATCTTCCAAACGACTGATAAAAGTTTGATGTCATGCCAACAAAATCCACACTAACCGTATGTTTCTTTAAAGTAGGAATTTATTCCAGCCAAATTGCAAAGTTTGTCCAAAGTTGGAGTTTGACATCAAACAAACGTAGTGTTTAGACGTCAACACAATTTCCCTTTATGCTTTGATATTATGCTTGGGAAGTAAAAGTAAAAGTTTCACAAAATACTCTGATAATGTACAGATACTTGAAACCTACTTAAGTACAGTAATGAAGTAGAAATACCTTCGTTAAGCTTCAACAACTATTCAAGTCTTTATTTAAAAAAACATAGAATTTCCCTTAGAATTCTAGTTATAATATAAGAGCAAGAGCGCGATTATAAACGAGGCTGTGAAAGTGAACTAGTGAGTAGATGAGTTTATCTGTTCGGCTGATGACGTTTAATGACAGACAACCTTTTCACAAGACAAGTAAAAGCTATAAAAACCAGAAGGGGGTATGATGTATTTTATGTTATAGAATAATACGTAAAACTATATACATTGGCCCCAAATACTATTTGTTCACTTGACTTGCACATACAAAAATGAATGAATGTCATTGCATTAGATAATGAAATACCAAAGCAAGCTGAATTTATTTTAGTGAAACAAAACGTCTCGGGTTACTTACATAACCCATGTTCTCTAAATAGAGAATAGGAGCTGATTGTCTGAACCCGTATAGCATCACGCTAATTTATTAGCAGACGACTCACTGTTGATATAGTGAACGAGCCATAGGTTTTCTGTCAAAGAATCCACCCTCGGCAGCGAGAGGAGCTTGGAAGCGAATGCAGAGTCTCGTTCCCTATTCAGAGAACATGGGTTACACAAATAACCAAGACTTCTCTTTCATAGGTTCCCTCATTTCTGTATAGCTATGACACAATGGGAGCGATATAGAGCTGGTAAGTCCCGCCCCCTCCGCTAACGCCGCTGGACCTCTAGGTTGAAAAATCGTCAATGCAAGTGAATGGGGGAAAATAATTATTTTCTGGTCCCGTTTGAATTGTGCACTGCCATGACATATGTTCACATTCATGGCAAAATTCAAACGGGACCAGAAAATAATTATTTTCTCCCATTCACTTGCATTGACGATGTTTCAACCTAGAGGTCCAGCGGGGTTAGCGGAGGGGGCGGGACTTACCAGCTCTATACCACACAAGAAAGTGCCACTCTGAGGTCAGAGTCCGGCTCCAAAGGCTCGAAAGGCGGTTCCAATAACCTTTCCAAAAATGAAAATTCTGTCAGTAATTACTCACCCTCATGTTGTTCTCAATCTTCTCAGTTCTCTCGCATGCGTCGTGGATCTCGTGAACTCACTCAGAGGCCCACACAGAAGAAAACTAATAGTTGAATAAAGTCGTTATTTTTGTTTAGTTTTTTGCACACAAAATGTATTCTCGTTGCTTGATAAACTTAAGGTTGAGCCACTGTAGTCACTTGGACTATTTTAACGATCTCTTTAATAACTTTCTGGGCCGGCAGATATCGATTACCTAGCAGCCTATGAAGGAGTGAGACAACTCTCAGATTTCATCAGAAATATCTTAATTTGTGTTCTGAAGATGAACGAAAGTCTTACGGGGTTGGAACAACATGAGGGTGAGTAATTACTGACAGAGTTTTCTTTTTTGGGTGAACTAACCCTTTAAGGGGACCTCCCGACGAGTGGCGATAGCTGTGACATAAACCCTCACAGTAGCCGTAGCCGCTCCGGCATCAAACTTATCCTGCAGGAATTCCAGCACTGAACCGACCGAGCAGCTGACAGGATCCACTGCACGAGACGTACACCAAGACTCAAAGATCTTCCACTTGGGAAAATACAGCCGTCTAGTAGAAGACGTACAAGCACAACATCTGCGGGAAGACCAGAAGCCATTAGCGACCGCCCCTGATCGGCCACACCTACAGTCCCCAAATCCTGGGTTGAGGACGGCAAGTCCTGCCCTGGACCTGAGACAACACATCTCTCCTGATCGGATCCTTTCCCACGGGACCCTTCCACCAGGGAGCCAAGCTCCGAAAACCACACCTGGCTACCAATAGAAGTCAAGTCTAGTCACCGTTATTTATACAGCGCTTTAACAATACTGATGGTTTCAAAGCAGCTTCACAGTGATAATAGGAGATTGAAGTAACAGAGATTGTTTAGGCTTTACAGCAGCTCTAGGATAAAGTTATTGTCCAGATAAAGGCGAATCCGGCACTCCCTCACTCTGAAAAGGACCAAAGGGATGAACTTGACTGGAGGGAATGCGTATGGCCTCACATTCGGCCATGTATGAGTGAAGGGATCTGTCCCCAGAGTGCCGGAGGTTGGCACTGATTAGTATATTAGTATAGAGATAAAAGCAAGGAAAATTAAAACAGTTATAAAAGAAATTAAAAGAGATATATGATAGAGTTATAAAATTAATTAAAAGATTAAAAAGATGATACATAGATAAACTTTTCATCTGGCAAAATTTTTTCACAGCTCCCAGTTTTACTCTGAGATTTCCCCATGGTGGATATTCTGTGTCTGAGATGTTCTTTTGGCTCGCCTAAGTCCAGAAATCTTGAAATCTTGCGATGCAAAGAGGTCCATCCCCACCTCGCCGAAAACACTCATCTGAGCCACAGTTTGAGTTTCTTCTGTCTCGTCAGAAAGTCTGCTGCGAGGTTCAAGGTGAACTGTGCTTATAAACACGACTTTATACGGAGCTAAGAGGAAAAGAAAATGCCATCGAAACTACACTGAAGACAGTCAGTTTCCTTAGTTTCCAGTCTCCAGTTACCCCCACCCCAACTCAATATCTTTCTGTATTTCGATATTTCTGTGTTCTCTCCTCTTTGAGTCTCTGGACTGTGTTGACATCCTGTTAACAGACTTCATAATATTTTCACACAAATAACATTTCGGGAAATTATTGCAATGCAGTTTGTGAGAGATCAGCCACAATTAAACAAAAAATCATCCGTTTCCGATTTATGGCCGGTCGACCGGTGCATCTCTAGAAAAAAGTGGCACCACAACAATTATTTGCACTCGCACAAATGCTCCCAAAGAAATGTTGAGGTTGCACAGATTCAATTTCGGGAGCATATGCAACCAAAATTGGTGCAATTTCCAGCCTTGATAATGTGTTTTTTTTAAACGTATTTTTCTGTTATTTTCGGGAAAGATCGGCGGGTTGGCGCCACTGCTCTGGGCCTCTGTTCATTACAGCGGGATGATCCCTGTTGAGGAGAGGAGGGCTGGGACGGTAAGGCAAGGGTTAAAAAAAAATCATGGACCTGATTCGAAAAGGTTAAATGGTCCTGAAAAAATAGTCACACTTTTATGCTCCTCGCGGTCAAAAATGACGCATTGGAAATGAATGGAGACGAATTCCCTCTAGTGGAAGCGTTTGGTACTGCAGCCGAACAACATCTCACTGAAAGATCATTTACTGAGATATCAGCCTCACATTTGGAGCACAACTTGTTTAGATTTATGGATTTGATTTTCTTGCAGATTTAGAGTAAAAAATGATTTGGAAAATATATATTTCATATAAAAATTTTAAATAGTATTTTGGTGCATTTTTCATAACAATACACGTAAAATTCTGTAACTTTTTTTAAGTTCACTTTTTAAAACTTTTTCAGCAGTAATTCAGCAATAATCTGCCATGTGTCGTCTTTGAAAAGAGATCAAACTTCAGTCTGTCGCTCTAAAGAGTTCAAGATTTACCAGTTTAAGTTGGAAATTACATTTTCAGGTCTATGCTCAAAAAGTGAATAAATGGATAATAAATACAGCGTAAATATAATTTAGTATAAATAAAAATACAAAATATTAAATAAAAAAACATTATCAAACTAAAATATAGTACATTCATTTCATTGACACATTTTATTTTGTGCCATTTCATGCAGACGCGCGAAGAGCAGTAATCTCCTAATGCGGCGTGAGAACGGGGTCCGACTGAAGGCTGTGTGTAGAGTGTGTTGCAGGCGTTGGGCTGTGTGTAGAGTGTGTTGCAGGCGTTGGGCTGTGTGTAGAGTGTGTTGCAGGCGTTGGGCTGTGTGTAGAGTGTGTTGCAGTCGTTAGGCTGTGTGTAGAGTGTGTTGCAGGCGTTAGGCTGTGTGTAGAGTGTGTTGCAGGCGTTGGGCTGTGTGTAGAGTGTGTTGCAGGCGTTGGGCTGTGTGTAGAGTGTGTTGCAGGCGTTGGGCTGTGTGTAGAGTGTGTTGCAGGCGTTGGGCTGTGTGTAGAGTGTGTTGCAGGCGTTGGGCTGTGTGTAGAGTGTGTTGCAGGCGTTGGGCTGTGTGTAGAGTGTGTTGCAGGCGTTGGGCTGTGTGTAGAGTGTGTTGCAGGCGTTGGGCTGTGTGTAGAGTGTGTTGCAGGCGTTGGGCTGTGTGTAGAGTGTGTTGCAGGCGTTAGGCTGTGTGTAGAGTGTGTTGCAGGCGTTGGGCTGTGTGTAGAGTGTGTTGCAGGCGTTAGGCTGTGTGTAGAGTGTGTTGCAGGCGTTGGGCTGTGTGTAGAGTGTGTTGCAGGCGTTGGGCTGTGTGTAGAGTGTGTTGCAGGCGTTGGGCTGTGTGTAGAGTGTGTTGCAGGCGTTGGGCTGTGTGTAGAGTGTGTCGCAGGCGTTGGGCTGTGTGTAGAGTGTGTCGCAGGCGTTGGGCTGTGTGTAGAGTGTGTTGCAGGCGTTGGGCTGTGTGTAGAGTGTGTTGCAGGCGTTGGGCTGTGTGTAGAGTGTGTTGCAG
>CM040803.1:37451025-37551025 GCA_022829025.1 Squalius cephalus | reverse complement strand
ATTCCCAGCTATTATTACTATTATTTTCCTGACGGGCTGTCATAATGAAGCAGACGTGCATGTGAGCGTCTTAAACGCCTCGACTCATATCAGGTTATTTGACCATCTCTTCAGAGTTTCAGTGGAGGGACAGAAATCTCTCAGACTCCTGTTCCTCAGACGAAGGAGAGTCTCCCGGGTCTGGAAGGGCTGAGGGAGCGTGAGTGAGGACAGAGTCAGGTGAACTAGTATCTGAGACACTGACAGGACAGAAGAGTCATGTGTTTATGATTTACTCCTCCGCCAGTACAGAGGACATCATCTGCTCTCCAGCCTCTCCATCCTATCACACACTGTCTGGAGCTGGGCTTTCAGTCCTCAGATCATCAGATCACGGCAGCGATCCTCACATATGATCCTCGGCAGTAGATGTCATCAGTAATCAGCCCCACAGTAAACCCTGTAAATTACTGTAAAATAACATCCATACACAAGTGTGCTGTTCACACATGAGCTGTAATGAGGATTCACTGGTAATGTACCAGAGGAGACTGTGAAAGGGCTCCTGTCAGTCTCATTCTTCATTAATTACTGTAATTACTCCGTGTGCACACTGTACAGCAGCGAGCGCTGTGGTATAACGGCCGTAAATCATGATGATGTGCAGTGATGGGAGAGCTGCTATACTGAAGTTACAGTCTTCACTCGTTCTCTGAGCAGTGCTTTAGGGAAGCTCACGCTGTACACATCTGGGACTGACAGGTGTGAGTCTCGAGACGCCCGTTCACACTGCACTTCATCTGTCTGATCTAGACTAGTCGACAGCAGCTTTTATTTCTAATAATAATGATTAAGTGTTACAGTACGTGTGCCTGGAGCAAAACTCCCGGACTGAATCCCAGTCAGCGGAAGATTTCTGCTGTGATATGATGATCATAACTGTTTAAACAATGATTGCCGCTGTTAGGGATGCTCGATATATCAGCCACCATATCGGTATCGGCCGATATATCATCATTTTTAATGCTACCGTTATCGGCCCGATGAAAAGATTTGTCCGATATATTAAAGCTGATTAATAATGTGTAATTTCCTCCAGCTGAGACTCTTCAGATGTTCATCATGATGGTCATGAACTTCTTGCTGGAATCACTTCATAAGAGGAAAATACAGTAAGGCTCAATCCCAATTCACCCCTTGGCCCTACCCC
The DNA here is from genome assembly GCA_022829025.1 of Squalius cephalus. Lineage (NCBI taxonomy): Eukaryota > Metazoa > Chordata > Actinopteri > Cypriniformes > Leuciscidae > Squalius > Squalius cephalus. The sequence continues at coordinate 37,549,836 of CM040803.1, read as the reverse complement.
TCCGTTTTGTGCGTTCCCGTGAAGGGGTAGGGCTGTCTCGATTCTCTTTAGGTTGGAGGGGTAGGGGTAGGGGTAGGGGTAGGGGTAAGGGCCAGATAGCCCTTGAAACGAAGATTTTTCGGGACCACACTTCAAACGAAGGGGTATGAGAAATGTACCTGCATACACCGGCTACAGAGGCAACATGACTGCCAATAATCATTTTCTTTACGTCACATTCAATCTAGTGTTTACGGTCATGTTCTTCAAAGAAACGGTTGCAAAAAAAATCGTTAAAGTTCGTTAACAATATGACTCGTGTAAAAAGCAAAAGTTTGAAGCGAAGTGGACGTGAAGCGCCGCGCTAAACGCCTCATTGCGGCGCGCAAGACCTCCAGACGCGCGTAAACGCGTCTTAACATTGAAATCACTCGCGCCAGACGCTCTATTCGCGTCTCCGTTGTTTTCTGCAAACTTCAGAAGAAAAATGCAAAAAAATAGCTGTAACTCACGCAAGACTACAGCTGACGACGGCATCTTGGAAGTTTGTGATAAACATTGGCGCATCTCCTGTGACGTAGGCGCTAGCAACGACGTATAATGACGTGTAACGGTGTAGTAGTGGTGTCCCATTTCTTAGGGGAATATTTTAACCCCTACGCCTTGCCACTCTGTTTCAAGGGTAAGGGGTAGGCGAAGGGTAAGGGGTAGGCGAAGGGGTATAAAATAGAATTTGGATTGAGCCTAAATGTACATCTGTCATATTGGCTACAGAACATTATCATCAGAACATCATTATTGTGTGTTTGGGTCATGGGTTTTAATGGCGAGACTTTTGTTTTTGCAATCAGGCTCTCAAAAATTATATAAAAACTTGAATTTAGATTCATCAGCCAATATATATCGCAGCAGAAATATAACAGCAGCAGAATCATCAGGGAAGTCGATATTATGATCAGATTTGTTTTCACTCGCGTTTAACCAATTTCCAACTAGAAAAATCGTATATATCATTATATCATTTACAGGTAATGTGTGAATGTTTCTGAAGTCATGTTATACGAGGGAGAACAGCAGACTCGTCTGACATTTCATATCGGTGTTATGAGTGATTTTACTTGTGAACAGGCGCTTTCACACACACACACACACACACACACACACACACACACACACACACACACACACACACACACACACTCACACACACGCACACACAGGGATTGTCTTGAGTTTGTCCCGCTCCTGCAGATGGGTTCAGCTGATGTCATTCAGCTTCTGAGGCCGTCAGCAAACATAAACCCGCATGTGAAATGAAAAGCTGTGTGATTAAGGATAATGTTTCACAGGCCAGGAGGAGGACAGAGATCTGAGATCGAGACACAAAGGCACAGAGTGAGTGAAGAGAACAAAGACAGCGAGTGAACTGAGAGAAAGATCTCACCTGACACACACACACACAGCATGAGGACACACACTGAACAAGCCGGACCAGCTCTGATCCACACACACACACGTGATGCAGGACTGCAGATCCACACACACACACACACACACACACACACACACACACACACACACACACACACACACACACACACACACACGTGATGCAGGACTGCAGACCCACTCCAGAGAGAGCAGTTCACCGGTTCAGGAGCGCTGGGGGGTTTTAGTAGGAAGATGAAAAATTTGCCCAAAACCGATAACCGATAATTCTTTATATCTGAAAGCCTATAGCCGATATATTTGCTGGAAAATCTTCTTTCAGAGTCTGATTGCAAAAACACAGTTATGATGTTCTCATGATGATGTTCTGTAGCCGATATTACAGACTTGCGCTGCACATGTTGACCTGAACTGTATTTTCCTACTTGAAGTGATTTTCAATCATATTTCAAGCAACTCAAACCCGTCATGTTGAACATCTGAAGAGTCTCAGCTGAAGGAGATAACACATTATTCATCAGCTTTAATCGGGCAGATTTCCTCATCAGACCGATAACGATAACATTAAAAACGATCATATATCGGGCGAAACAATGAAAAAACATTGATAAATGCAGATATACAACTACTTAACTATTTATGTAGTATTTATTTTAGGATGGCAACAGAAGTATATGCTTCCTTGATCTTTTCCACTAGTTCTGGTCTGCGGTTACACAAGTAACGGTAGTTTCTCCTCTAGGATAGACAACGATATATCTACATTTTTCTCAGCGCACAACTCACATCTTACACTTCTACACTTACACTTCTACACTTACACTTGTACACTACTGTAAATGACACACAGTCCCCCAGGCTGATCCCGACAGCACACGAGTCTCTGCTGAACTCCACAGGACAGCTTCAACAGGCCATTACTTTATAAGCGGTTAATGTGAGCCGGCCGGACCGGTTCCCTGTGTAAAGAGCAGTGCAGCATCAGATGTGCTGATTACTGAAGCCCTGAGCACACACCAGCCTCTGTTCTCTTCTCTCAGCGCTTCACAACAACGACTTTCTCAAGTAACACAACCATAAAACCACATTATATCTAAACACAATGTGTTCAAAAACCTCCCAATACACAGACTTGGAGAACACAGATAACAACAATACAAACTCTCCTGATAGTTTCACTTCACTTAAAGCCTTGATGGATAATGCAGTATAGAGGTATTCATAATGTACGTTTTAATGCATTATATCTTTTCACAAGTAGCTGTAACCGAAGTTAAAACCATTATAATATTGGCAGATTCCTTGTTACGTCTGAAATTGGTTGTTTGTCATGCATTATACTTTCTAAAGGTGTTACGACGAGTGTTAGGATTGAGCGCGAGTGTATCAGCCATATTCACACACTCCTGCTGTCTCTATAACCTCAGTGGAGGAAACCAAACACACACACACAGACCATAACCGAAACACACACACACACACACACACACACACACACACACACACACACACACACACACACACACACACACACCATAACCGAAACACACACACACACACACACACACACACACACACACGAGCGGAAGGCGTGTTCACAGCTCTTTCTGAAAGACAGTGTAAGAATAGTCAGCCCACAGCACACAGAAAAAGCATCTCCAATATGTCATTCATCATGAGTTAATTCACATATAAATGATCCTGAACCTGATGTTTAAAGTCACCATGAAATCAAAATGGACAATTCTTAATATTTTATGGGATATCGCAGTGTTTATTATAAATGATTCATCGGTGCACATCATTATTGTGTTAATAATGTTGAATGAGAAGAACATCCTTTTGCAGCATCTCTTCTCTGATGATGAGGGCGGGGCTTTAACCTGTCACTCACATGAGATCAGCCAATAGCAAACCACAACCATCCAATCAGTTCCCCACGGACTCAATCAAGCCCCGCCCACATTTGCTCTTGTTCCTGTCACTCGATATGAAAAGACGAGTGTAACTTCCCTTTCATGCGACTTTAACCTCAGACTCTTCCACAGAAGAGGAAGTGTGTGTGACCTGCGTGTGTGTACTTCCTGTTCCTGTTCAGATCTCCGCCTCTAACTGGCACTGACTCCTCTAATGAACAGCGGGATGTGTCGTGCTCTTCTAACATGTTGATCTTGAACTCTGACGGGGTTTGTGTGGGATAGTTTGTATTAGTATGGGATAGGTGATCTTAAGGGGAAAATTAAATAACCGATACTTTGTTCATCATGTTTGAAGGTAGAGGAAAAGATGCGTTCAAATGAGTGTGTGTGAATGAGGACTGAGCGCTGTCAGAACACACACATCTTCCACGCACGTTTCGCTCATGTCACATTAAGTCATGAAAACATTATTTTTGAATGCTCTCTGAAGATTCAAAACTTCAAGCTTTTTAATGCTTTTAGATTGTCACAAAGCCAATCATCATTTATTTCAAGAGTTTCAAGTTCACTATGACGTATATTTGAATTGCTCAAATATCTGATCAGACTTAACATTGAGATGCAGACTTACTGTACTAACTGTAAGAGTCTCACAATCCAAAGCCAATCATAAAGAGCAAAGCTTGCATTCTCATAACCTAAAACACAACCGCACCCAGATGTACATACACACACTTCTGTATTTCTGAACGGTTTCGTGTTGAGTTTCAGGCTGAAGAGAGAAAGATGGAAAGAGACGGATGCTGCGTTTTTACATCACACACTGTATCCTTCATTTGCCATGGAAGATAATCTTACAAATTACTTTAAATAAAAAATAAGTTGACCATTTTTTATTTCAAACACATACTTTATTCATCAGATTTTTGTTAGTTTAATATAAACAGCCTTCATATTTAAAAAAAAAACAAAAAAAAACAGTGAAACAGTTTTTATATGTAATACTTTGGTCATTTTTCAAAACTCTTCACACAATTCTCAGAAAACCAACTTTGAGCTTCACTTAAACTACCAGTTCGTTCATGTCTCAAAAGCAAGCAATGTTTTCTTCTGTTAAACGAGTGCATCTCTGCTGTTTAATCCTCACTGACTGCAGTGTGTGTTACTGGAATGAATCAGATATGAGAGTCCATCTTCTGCTGATATCCCAGACAGCATCACAGTGGGGCCGGATGTGGGTCGGATGTGGGCCGACACTGTGATGCTGTCTGGGATGTCCCGGCGTCCGGGAGGGACATTTGATCGTGTGGATGGTGGTCAGCTCCTCCTCCGTGAGGGAAACACTTCCTCTGATCCTCTGTGAGGTTGAGGAACGGAGAGTAGAGCGGCTGGGATGGGCTGCAAACCCCTCGTGACTGAACTCATGCCACACTGTCCCATACAGTAATAACCGTCGGCTTATTCCTCCTCACTGCATCCCTCTCCTCCCCAACCGCTCCAGAGATCATGCAGGAATGAGAGGAATCTCCTCTTCGCCGGGTTTGAACCAGGTTGAAACCAGCCTGATCCACAGAGATGAATATGTGTGTTTGCTGGCCTTCGATCTCCTTGACTCTCTGAAGTAAAGCCACAAGGCAACATCAGAGTAAGGCTATTACAGTAGCAGACGTCACAGCCTGAAGTTGGTCTCTGTGTGCGTTTGGTTCTGTTCAAAAATCATTGGTTCCTGAGTTGCTTGACTTGTTCAGAGTTCCTCTCAAAACTGCTTCATCCTGACCCAATGTTTATTCAGGACTGTAAAAGAGTTTATGTAATGTGGTCTGTCTGTAATCTCAGTGAGTGTTGTGCACTTGCTTCTGATGCCCGTATCATCGAGTGCAGTTTCCTGAACATCAGCGGACATCCTACCGCTGCCGAAGCAGTGACACGCCAGTGGCTTTGAAGGCTTTGCTGTATTTACTTCTGTAATGTGCATCTCTTATCTCTTATCTCTAACCCAGCAAGCAGTTTTGCGTTTGAAAGACGTCTAATAGCGTCCAAACGCGGCCCTGACGTCTAGGCTAAAGCAAGGCAAGGTTTGTGCTGTCAGTGAAGGGTTAATGGACGTCTAAACCACAGCCCGAGAGTAGAGGCATAGAACATGTCAAAGAAATGAAACAAACACCTTGTAATCCGGTGACTTTGCTCACATGATGGAAGATCAGACGGCTTGCAAGTTATTTTGGCAAAAACGACATGTAACTAAACTCGAGGTTATTTTGGCTAGAAGTGTGTTACTCACAGCTGGACTACAGCGGGTCTGTAGTTAACCTAAATGGAGAAATGACGGCTATTGCTTGCTGGGAAGTATTGAGAAATGTGTAAACCTGAATGGAACTTTAGAAATCATGAAAATGCATTAGAGCTTTCTAGGGATACACCGATACACACATTTTGGCCGATACTGATAACTGATAATTCTTTATATTTGAAAGCCGATAACCGATATATTAGCCGATAAATCTAAATCCAATTTTTTATGTAATTTTTGAGAGCCTGATTACAAAAACAAAAGTCTCACCATTAAAATTCATGACCCAAACACACAATTATAATGTTCTCATGTAATGTTATGTAGCCGATATGACTTGCGCTGCACATGTTGATCTGAACTGTATGTTCCTTTTTTGAAGTGATTCCAATCATATTTCAAGCAATTCATAACCATCATGTTGAAGCATCTGAAGAGTCTCAGCTGAATGTCTTAGCGAGTGCAAGTGTAGAATGCGAGTGATTTACTCACACCTTAAAATGTAAATTAATTATTAACACTTGAACAGAAATGAGAGCAGATTTCTACAAACTGTTAGCTTGGCAAGCCAGACCTACATCAAGATGTTGAGTGTATGAATGCAACGGCCAATCACAGGCGTATCTGTTGAGTGTATGAACGCAACGGCCAATCACAGGCGTATCTGTTGAGTGTATGAACGCAACGGCCAATCACAGGCGTATCTGTTGAGTGTATGAATGCAACGGCCAATCACAGGCGTATCTGTTGAGTGTATGAACGCAACGGCCAATCACAGGCATATCTGTTGAGTGTATGAATGCAACGGCCAATCACAGGCGTATCTGTTGAGTGTATGAACGCAACGGCCAATCACAGGCGTATCTGTTGAGTGTATGAATGCAACGGCCAATCACAGGCGTATCTGTTGAGTGTATGAATGCAACGGCCAATCACAGGCGTATCTGTTGAGTGTATGAACGCAACGGCCAATCACAGGCGTATCTGTTGAGTGTATGAACGCAACGGCCAATCATTGAGTGTATGAACGCAACGGCCAATCACAGGCGTATCTGTTGAGTGTATGAACGCAACGGCCAATCACAGGCGTATCTGTTGAGTGTATGAACGCAACGGCCAATCATTGAGTGTATGAACGCAACGGCCAATCACAGGCGTATCTGTTGAGTGTATGAACGCAACGGCCAATCACAGGCGTATCTGTTGAGTGTATGAACGCAACGGCCAATCATTGAGTGTATGAACGCAACGGCCAATCACAGGCGTATCTGTTGAGTGTTTGAACGCAACGGCCAATCACAGGCGTATCTGTTGAGTGTATGAACGCAACGGCCAATCACAGGCGTATCTGTTGAGTGTATGAACGCAACGGCCAATCACAGGCGTATCTGTTGAGTGTATGAACGCAACGGCCAATCACAGGCGTATCTGTTGAGTGTATGAACGCAACGGCCAATCACAGGCGTATCTGTTGAGTGTATGAACGCAACGGCCAATCACAGGCGTATCTGTTGAGTGTATGAATGCAACGGCCAATCACAGGCGAATCTGTTGAGTGTATGAACGCAACGGCCAATCACAGGCGTATCTGTTGAGTGTATGAACGCAACGGCCAATCATTGAGTGTATGAACGCAACGGCCAATCACAGGCGTATCTGTTGAGTGTATGAACGCAACGGCCAATCACAGGCGTATCTGTTGAGTGTATGAACGCAACGGCCAATCACAGGCGTATCTGTTGAGTGTATGAACGCAACGGCCAATCACAGGCGTATCTGTTGAGTGTATGAACGCAACGGCCAATCACAGGCGTATCTGTTGAGTGTATGAACGCAACGGCCAATCACAGGCGTATCTGTTGAGTGTATGAACGCAACGGCCAATCACAGGCGTATCTGTTGAGTGTATGAATGCAACGGCCAAGCACAGGCGAATCTGTTGAGTGTATGAACGCAACGGCCAATCACAGGCGTATCTGTTGAGTGTATGAACGCAACGGCCAATCACAGGCGTATCTGTTGAGTGTATGAACGCAACGGCCAATCACAGGCGTATCTGTTGAGTGTATGAACGCAACGGCCAATCACAGGCGTATCTGTTGAGTGTATGAACGCAACGGCCAATCACAGGCGTATCTGTTGAGTGTATGAACGCAACGGCCAATCACAGGCGTATCTGTTGAGTGTATGAACGCAACGGCCAATCACAGGCGTATCTGTTGAGTGTATGAACGCCACGGCCAATCACAGGCGTATCTGTTGAGTGTATGAATGCAACGGCCAATCACAGGCGTATCTGTTGAGTGTATGAACGCAACGGCCAATCACAGATACAGAGTGTATGAACGCAACGGCCAATCACAGGCGTATCTGTTGAGTGTATGAACGCAACGGCCAATCACAGGCGTATCTGTTGAGTGTATGAATGCAACGGCCAATCACAGGCGTGTCTGTTGAGCACATGAACACAACGGCCAATCAGAGATCTGATCTTCTTATAGCCTACGGTGAAGTCGCAATGTAAAGAAGAGCCCAATGATGCGCTGAACTGATATTCATATTGCTAAGATATTCAGAGTTTGTAAGTTCCCAGCATGCATTGCAGCATGAATAAATGATGTGTTTACTGTTAAAGGATTATTGTTTGCCTCATTTAAAGAAACGCTAGTTTTCTGTCATTATTGTTCTGTGTAGTGATGTGAGGATCTGATGTTGTGTGTGCAGAATAAGGAGAAGGAGCGGATGAAGGCGCGTGAGAAGGAGACGAAGGAGCGGGAGTCTCGGTTCAGCAACGGTCACCTGTTCACCTCTCTCAGCGTGTCCGCCACCACCCTCTGCTCCGCCTGCAACAAGAGCATCACCGCCAAAGAAGCGCTCAGCTGCCCCAGTGAGTCCCACACACACCACACACACACACCCTCAGCATTACACCAGAGTCCCACACACACCACACACACACACCCTCAGCATTACACCAGAGTCCCACACACACCACACACACCCTCAGCATTACACCAGAGTCCCACACACACCACACACTCCCTCAGCATTACACCAGAGTCCCACACACACCACACACACCCTCAGCATTACACCAGAGTCCCACACACACCTGGCTGCGCCCTCCTACGCACTTCCGCTCAATTTCATTTTCCTTCAGTACTACGTCTGGGACTGCTGTATATTCTTAGGTTTTTTGTAGGACCAATCAGCGAACAGAGGGAGTGGCTGAGAACGATGACGTTGATGTAGTGTGTCAGTTTGAGTTGGAGTTCAGTAATGGCAGCGGAGAAAGACGTGAGAAAAGCTATTCGGTCCGTTGTTGCAAAACTGCCGAATATACAGAAGTTAAAGCCGGAGCAAGAACAATGTTTGCTAAGTTTTGTTGGTGGCCATGATGTTGTGGCCCTCCTCCCCACGGGGTTCGGGAAAAGTTTGATTTTCCAGCTCACTCCGCTAGTGTAGCATGTCTGGAACGGACTCTCTAACACAAAAGACCACACCACCACTCAACAATGAGATCCAATGGGTTTTTTCTTTTAATCTCTTGACAAAGAGAATAAAATAATAAATCTGATTACTATGTATTAATAAGAGTATTAATGTGATGTATCACAAGGAAGATTATAAATGTATAGTAATCAGATTTATTATTTTAATTGCATGTTTTATTCATTTATTTTTGTTTAAGTTTGGTATAGCCTCAGTCTACCTGTGCGCGAGGCTCATGAGCACACGCAATGTTGCTTCTCTCCGTGAATATTACTGTGTGTACACGAGAGAGAGAAGCTGATGCCCTGTTGATCCACTGATGATCTCTCTTTGTCAACAGATTAAAAGAAAAAACCCATTGGATCTCATTGTTGAGTGGTGGTGTGGTCTTTTGTGTTAGAGAGTCCGTTCCAGACATGCTACATAATTTGGTGCCGTGACCCGGATTTGAGACCCGCACGGAGCGGGGTGTGAAGGGCCCGGTGAGAGGGGTTACATTGGTGCCGTGACCCGGGTGGGAGTGAGGTTTAGGGGGGTGAGTGTAACAGAGGCCAGCTAGTAGTTGCTGTGCGAGTAAACCTCACTCCTCTGATCTCAATAGGCGCTCTAGCGACAGACGCTAGAAGCTGCAGTCTTTAGCCTCCTTGTTAGAGCGCCTGACTCTCATGCCGGAGACCCGGGTTCGAGTGTTTGATCGCGCCCGCGCCCGCCGACACACAGACACACACACACACACACACACACACACACACACACACACACACACACCAACCATATTCCAGCATTGCAATCTTGACATTGCAGCCTGTTCATTATAGCCATAATAAAATAGAATAATAAAATAGTCAACCTAACATAAAAATTCCACTGCTCTGTTTCTCAGTACTAGGCTACAATTCGTACCATTTTATGCGTGTGAAGAGGATGATTTTTTCCGTTGATATTGGAACGTGAGTGAAGTTCAAAGCCTATGATAAAGAATAGTTTAGCATCCAAATACATCGCAAATGTTGAAACATTTTGATTCTAATTAGAGAGTTACGTGAGCCTAACGCCGCTTACTTTCACTTTCGCTTATAAAGTATTTCATTTTGGCTTTAGTTATTTTTTCATTCTTGTTCTGTTCTGAATATCATTACATTTAAATGATTTGTTGTTGAATATGTTTAGTGTATTTTTTACCACATTTTATTGTTGCGTATATTGGTATAGCCTATGTATAATAATACCGCGAAATTCAGTGCGGTCAATATGACCGTTTATGGCCGAAATAGGTAAATATGTTCATTTGGTTTTTTTGCCTTATGTGTAATTTATATGAAAAATATTTTAAATGAAAATACAGACACTTTTAGGAAAAGTCAGGTACCAGCAGGATTGTATTTATTTTTTCAACAAAGTTATTGCATATATAAAATTCAAAACGGTCAAAATGACCGCCATGGCAGTGCTAGTGGTGAATGAGTTAGCTAAGGCGAACGATAGGGATGCAAAGCCGATAGTTGTTGTCGTCTCCCCTCTTGTTGCACTAATGGAGGACCAAGTGAAGGAGGCAGAAAAGTTGTTTCCGTATCGCGCAGTAGCCTGGTGATCACTGTACAGCATTTGCGGCAGATCCGAAACGATCGCAGCGGCATATTGTTGATGATTAGACCCAGCTTCGACAGTTGACTGAATACATCACTGTCCTTAGTGTCAAATATACATTTAAAATTTACAATTGTTCCTTGAACTCTTAAATTCGATGAACAAAACCTGCAGCTCTCGTTGACAGACATCTTATTCTAAACATAATCCTCTGATCATTCGGACTTGTTGTTTCCGGCCGGTTTCGGCGCATGACATACGTCACGACCACACGTTAGCGATTGGCTATGGCAGATCCTGAGTGACTCTGGGCAGATCCAATAGTTTTGAACTTTAACAGAGAACCCGCCTACAAGGAAGTAAACGTTTCTCAATGGAGAGAGGCCAGACTCTCTGTACAAATGAAATGTACGAGAGTCTGGTAGAACCAGGCTAGCACACACCAGCTTTAACTGTCAAAAATAATATGTGCATAAATCAAAACCATAGTTGCGTAATTCTTAAATTACGTAAGCGTAGCATCAGTTCTGTCAGGTCACGTTAGCCAGGCTCTCGTCAGTGACTCTCAGCTGATCCTGGACCTGTGGGAATACGACTCTATCACTGTATCATATATCAGCTCCTCCAGCTGTAGCGGATCCTCCTGTCTCAGTCAGGGTTTGTTACCCTCCCCCCCAGCTCCTCCTGTCTCAGTCAGGGTTTGTTACCCTCCCCCCCCCCCCAGCTCCTCCTGTCTCAGTCAGGGTTTGTTACCCCCCCCCCCCCCAGCTCCTCCTGTCTCAATCAGGGTTTGTTACCCCCCCCCCCCCCCAGCTCCTCCTGTCTCAATCAGGGTTTGTTACCCCCCCCCCCCCAGCTCCTCCTGTCTCAGTCAGGGTTTGTTACCCCCCCCCCCCCAGCTCCTCCTGTCTCAGTCAGGGTTTGTTACCCCCCCCCCCCCCCCAGCTCTTCCTGTCTCGGTCACAGGAGGAGCTGGGGGGGGGGGGGGTGATCCGCTACAGCTGGAGGAGCAGGGGGGGGGGGGGGTAACAAACTAAGATTTAGCCTTAATAATCTTCAGTATATGTGTAGATTATTGTTACCCCCCCCCCCCCCAGCTCCTCCTGTCTCAGTCAGGGTTTGTTACCCCCCCCCCCCCCCCCAGCTCCTCCTGTCTCAGTCAGGGTTTGTTACCCCCCCCCCCAGCTCCTCCTGTCTCAGTCAGGGTTTGTTACCCCCCCCCCCCAGCTCCTCCTGTCTCAGTCAGGGTTTGTTATCCCCCCCCCCAGCTCCTCCTGTCTCAGTCAGGGTTTGTTACCCCCCCCCCCCCCCAGCTCCTCCTGTCTCAGTCAGGGTTTGTTACCCTCCCCCCCAGCTCCTCCTGTCTCAGTCAGGGTTTGTTACCCCCCCCCCCCCCAGCTCCTCCTGTCTCAGTCAGGGTTTGTTACCCCCCCCCCCCCCCCAGCTCCTCCTGTCTCAGTCAGGGTTTGTTACCCCCCCCCCCCCAGCTCCTCCTGTCTCAGTCAGGGTTTGTTACCCCCCCCCCCCAGCTCCTCCTGTCTCAGTCAGGGTTTGTTACCCCCCCCCCCAGCTCCTCCTGTCTCAGTCAGGGTTTGTTACCCCCCCCCCCCAGCTCCTCCTGTCTCAGTCAGGGTTTGTTACCCTCCCCCCCAGCTCCTCCTGTCTCAGTCAGGGTTTGTTACCCCCCCCCCCCCCCCCCCCCCCAGCTCCTCCTGTCTCAGTCAGGGTTTGTTACCCCCCCCCCCAGCTCCTCCTGTCTCAGTCAGGGTTTGTTACCCCCCCCCCCCCCCCCCAGCTCCTCCTGTCTCAGTCAGGGTTTGTTACCCCCCCCCCCCCCCCAGCTCCTCCTGTCTCAGTCAGGGTTTGTTACCCCCCCCCCCCCCCCCCAGACACATGACACATTGATTATGCTTAAAGCATTATTTTATTAAGCAAAATGAATTCCGCTAAATGACAAAAAACACAGTAGTTAAATAAAACACAATTAAATAAAATTAGCAGCTAGCTAACGCCAGCTTGCTTTGCTCTGGTTTTCCTCACTCCAGTCTAAACTAAAGGATTTTTTAGGTCATTTTTCTACACATATACTGAAGATTATTAAGGCTAAATCTTGCTAAGTGGAGTGAGCCCACTTGCGCTCTCATTTCAGGTGTTCTGAGTAAATGATGGCTTTGATTTATGCACATATTGTTTTTGACAGTCTCTTTATTCCATTCTGCTGACCTTTGACCTCACCATTAAACGCTTCAAACCCTGACCCTTCTCAGAGAAAAGCTCATCACTCCTTCTGTCATGATTCACACACTGGTGCAAACACAGAAGAGAAGTGTGTGTGAGACTGTCTTGTAAAAACAGAACCTGAGAAACTTGTGCTGTAATTTGATAAACCATTAAAATGTAAAAATAAGGAAGTGGTGTGGAAATGAACCCGATATAGCGTACAGTGTAGATCTAGAGGATGCGGACCTTATGGCGTCATAACGCACGAGTGATCAGTGAATAGATCTGATCTGAGAGTGAAAGCCTTGTTTGCTCTGCTCATCATGTGACCTGATCATGACCCTTCAGAAGCCTTGAGTTCACTCAGATGAACCGTTCTAGTGCTGAGGAGTGATGCATTGTGGGTAAGGTTACATCACTGCTGATACCAGAGGAGAGGAACTGAACTCATCGTGGAGTTTTTATTTCCACAATTTTGATGATCGAGGGAATTTCCACATTAATGGTTTCATAGAGTGTCTGAATGACATCATCCTCCACGTGTGTGTGTTGATCTGATGACATCACAGCATGAGCAGACTGAGCTCTTCCTCTGTTGTTGTACAGAACGAGGTCTTTTGTTGTGTTGATGGTCAAACAAAGCCCCCCCCCCCCACCACACACACACCCCCCCCCACACACACACCCCGTAATCTTGAGTCTGAGGGGCCGAGGCTTTATGAAGATTAACACACAGTCTGTCACACACTCAACACATGCACACGCTCTCACACATACACACACACACACACACACACACACACACACACACACACACACAGACACTCACGCCTGTAATCTGGAGTCTGAGCGACCGAGGCTTTATGAAGATTAACACACAGTCTGTCACACACTCAACACATGCACACGCTCTCAGACACACACACACACACACACACACACACACACACACACACACACACACACACACACAGATTGACTGAGATGTTTGACATTGAGAGTTTGTTAATAATATTGATTAGACTGAGTCTTGAGTCTCGGTCAGTGAAGGGCAGATGCTCGTCTACATCGCTTCAGGCCAATTTCTGACGTTCAGATAAAGCCAGTCGATGATATCGAGTGTGTCCTAGGTCACACACACACACACACACACACACACACACACACACACACACACACACACACACACACACACACACACGATATCATCGACTGGCTTTATCTGAACGTCAGAAACACAAAACAAGAGTGTGTGTGTGTGTGAGAGAGAGTGTGTGTGTGTGTGTGTGTGTGTGTGTGTGTGTGTGTGTGTGTGTGTGTGTGTGTGTGTGTAAGAGTGTGTGTGTCCGCTGAATCATGGCACCCAGGGCTGCTGTTGACCAGGACAAAGGCATGTCTGTTAAGAGCAGCGACAGCACTGACACACACTCGCATGCACGCAAACACACACTCACACACACACACACACACACGCACGCACGGCACGGATGCACACACTCGCACACTCACACACACACACACGCACGCACGGCACGGATGCACACACTCGCACACTCACACACGCACACACACACACACACACACACACACACACACACACGCACGCACGGCACGGATGCACACACTCGCACACTCACACACACACGCACGCACGGCACGGATGCACACACTCGCACACTCACACACACACTCACACACACACGCACGGACACACACACTGCCCATACACAAAAGAAATATATTTTCAGAGTATATTTTGGAATATATGCAAATATTTGAAATTGGCCCAATAAATATATTTCACACTTAACATCATATATTTTTGTTATATTTCAGAATATATTTCAATGTATTTTTTTTCTGTATGGGTCCCGAAAAGTGTCAAAAATATATGTGGCATATATTCCAAATACATTGAAATATATTCTGAAATATAACAAAAATATATGATGTTAAGTGTGAAATATATTTATTGGGCCAATTTCAAATATCTTTTAAACGAATTCACGTGATTTTATTCTGTTCTGTGGGAAAGAGAGCAGAGAGACTAGACTGATGTTTGCGCTGCTCACTGCGTGTGTTTCCTCAGATCGCATCGCTATCAGATTGATCTAAACCGTTCTGTTTAAATGTGTTTCCGCAGTAAACCCGATCTTCAGTTCCCGCGCTATATGCAGATTTAGCGGAGTCCAGGTCAGCGAAAGCAACAGATATGAGCTGCATTTATTGATCATCAGCTAATCTCGAAACCAGCGACCGCAATAAGAGAGAGCGCTGGAAGATCCTCTCGTTTCTCTACTCTCAGTGAGGATGAGTGTGTGTTAAGCGTCTGAGACCGACTCTCACTGTGATTAGCGATAGTTTGTGCGTTGGCTTGATGAAGAGATGCTCATCTGCGGTGATATATCTGGATATAACATATAGCCTATCACACGCTCTCACACGTTTATATTTTAGCAGTGTTGGGAGGAGTGAAATGTACATATGTGGTTTCAACAACCAGAAGCCTTTACACGTGTCCAGTTAGCTGTGGGCCCAGAGCTGGTCTGAGGGAGCAGGTTAAACCGGATTAAAGAGTGTGTTTCGGAGAGCACACACACCTGGAGTTAGTGTTCTGGAGCGAGAGCTGATGTTGATCACAGAACACCAGTGAAACACTCTCAGTGGACAAACTAACGCCAGCGTCTGCTTCAGTGTGTATTTGATGCCGCTAAATTACGAGAGTAATAAATAATGTTATTTCTTGTTGCTTTATCTTTTCCCAGCCTGTAATGTGACCATCCACAACCGCTGTCGCGACACACTGGCCAACTGTGCCAAGATGAAGCAGAAGGTACGAAGCTAACGCTAACCCTAACCCTAACCCTAACCCTAACCCTAACCCTAACGCTAACCCTGACCTCATGAAGACCAGATCGAGTTCCCTAGATACCAATCATCATATATTAAATGGTTTAACAGTATATTTGAAAATATACAGAATAACATATTGTGTTAATATATTACAATATATTGAATAATACACAAGGAATTGCAGCTTTTCATTAAATGAAAAATGTGACAATATATTTACTAATATATCATAATGTATGTAATTTTATATATTTTGTAATTTATATTTTATGTAATATACTGCATATTTACTCATGCAGCATAAACACACATATATAGAGAGATATATAATGTAATATATATTTTAATAATTTACAGTATAAATGTTTCATGCTATTTTTGTCTTCATTTATAAACATTTTATATGTATTAATATATAGTCATACATGGTCAGTGCATGTAATGCAGTATATTGAAAAATACAAGCACTAGTTTCCCATATATGGAAATGTATTATATAATATATTGCATTATATTTTGCAGTAAATTCCCATATAGGGTAATTAATTACCTCATTAACTCTTGAGTTTGACGCTGAGCTGACGAACAGATGTTTCTGCAAGTCTAATATCCACATCTGGCTGCACAAGCGATGAGATGTGGAGATGTTGGTCTGGAAAGGCAGCACTGTTATCAGACGTGCTTATGGAATATTAATAATAATACAGACTGATTCATGTCAACTCATTGTAATTTACTTCAGGACCAACTAATGCCACAGGGATCCTCTCATTAATACTTTATTATATTATATTTAATAGTTAAAATTAACAACAGAGCCCAAACTATCATATTCAACTGCTATTTATTTCCAGATGTAATAATTACACTCAATTAAAAACTGAAATGTTTGTACACAACTCCAGACATACGGTAGTTTCACTTTCATGAACGCCTGTCCTCGTGACAGTGATTACTGGCCGATATATCAGTGCGTCTCTAGTTATTATAAAGGGTTAATTCCCCAAAAAATGAACATTTATGTCATCATTTACTGGTGTCTTTCCAAACCCGTGAGGCTTTTGCTCATCTTCAGAACACAGAGGAAGATTCTTCATGAAATCTGAGATGATCAAATAACCCCGTACGAGTCGAGACGTCTGACCCAAGTCTTCTTTATATGATGAACAGGTTTATCTGGGCTGTTGAGTCTCGACCATTACAGTCTGATTTAAATCCACTCACATAAAGTGCTCATGTCTCTTCAGGAGAACTGGATTAAACGGCTCTTTGTATGGATAACTGTTATGATCTTGTTTTGTAGTCAGGACAAAAGTTATGAAAGAATATTATAAATATCAGCGCTTGTGTTCTAGAGACTAACAGAAGAGCAACACGAGCGAGAGGGAATGATGACAGAATATTACATTATCATCTTAAATGTTGAGAGAACAACTCAGAGTAAAGGAAGGGGTAAAAGCTTAGGATATTTATCATTTCTGTTGTCTTGTTGAGTGTGTGTATATATTCCCGTGTGTAACACACACTAACACACGTTACCGCACACAGCAACAGAGGCTGGCGCTGGTCAGGAACGCTGCGACTCTGCATAACGTGGCCCTCCGCAGCAAGAGTGAGTTTCCCTCTCTAATGTTCACTGTTCAATCCTCCGCTAATCCACAATAACAGTGATAACGCCTGTAGAGACAGCAGTGCCAGTGTGAGAGTGTGTGTTCTGTGTGAGAGTGTGTGTTCTGTGATGAGAGTGTGTGTTCTGTGATGAGAGTGTGTGTTCTGTGATGAGAGTGTGTGTTCTGTGTTCTGTGATGAGAGTGTGTGTTCTGTGATGAGAGTGTGTGTTCTGTGTGAGAGTGTGTGTTCTGTGTGAGAGTGTGTGTTCTGTGATGAGAGTGTGTGTTCTGTGATGAGAGTGTGTTCTGTGATGAGAGTGTGTGTTCTGAGAGTGTGTGTTCTGTGATGAGAGTGTGTGTTCTGTGATGAGAGTGTGTGTTCTGTGATGAGAGTGTGTTCTGTGATGAGAGTGTGTGTTCTGTGTGTGTTCTGTGATGAGAGTGTGTGTTCTGTGATAGAGAGTGTGTGTTCTGTGATGAGAGTGTGTGTTCTGTGATGAGAGTGTGTGTTCTGTGTTCTGTGATGAGAGTGTGTGTTCTGTGATGAGAGTGTGTGTTCTGTGATGAGAGTGTGTGTTCTGTGATGAGAGTGTGTGTTCTGTGATGAGAGTGTGTTCTGTGATGAGAGTGTGTGTTCTGAGAGTGTGTGTTCTGTGATGAGAGTGTGTGTTCTGTGATGAGAGTGTGTGTTCTGTGATGAGAGTGTGTTCTGTGATGAGAGTGTGTGTTCTGTGTGTGTTCTGTGATGAGAGTGTGTGTTCTGTGATAGAGAGTGTGTGTTCTGTGATGAGAGTGTGTGTTCTGTGATGAGAGTGTGTGTTCTGTGATGAGAGTGTGTGTTCTGTGATGAGAGTGTGTGTTCTGTGTTCTGTGATGAGAGTGTGTGTTCTGTGATGAGAGTGTGTGTTCTGTGATGAGAGTGTGTGTTCTGTGATGAGAGTGTGTGTTCTGTGATAGAGAGTGTGTGTTCTGTGATGAGAGTGTGTGTTCTGTGATGAGAGTGTGTGTTCTGTGATGAGAGTGTGTGTTCTGTGATAGAGAGTGTGTGTTCTGTGATGAGAGTGTGTGTTCTGTGATAGAGAGTGTGTGTTCTGTGATGAGAGTGTGTGTTCTGTGATAGAGAGTGTGTGTTCTGTGATAGAGAGTGTGTGTTCTGTGATGAGAGTGTGTGTTCTGTGTTCTGTGATGAGAGTGTGTGTTCTGTGATGAGAGTGTGTTCTGTGATGAGAGTGTGTGTTCTGTGATAGAGAGTGTGTGTTCTGTGATGAGAGTGTGTGTTCTGTGATAGAGAGTGTGTGTTCTGTGATGAGAGTGTGTGTTCTGTGTTCTGTGATGAGAGTGTGTGTTCTGTGATGAGAGTGTGTTCTGTGATGAGAGTGTGTGTTCTGTGATGAGAGTGTGTGTTCTGTGATAGAGAGTGTGTGTTCTGTGATGAGAGTGTGTGTTCTGTGATGAGAGTGTGTGTTCTGTGATGAGAGTGTGTGTTCTGTGATGAGAGTGTGTGTTCTGTGATAGAGAGTGTGTGTTCTGTGATGAGAGTGTGTGTTCTGTGATGAGAGTGTGTGTTCTGTGATGAGAGTGTGTGTTCTGTGATAGAGAGTGTGTGTTCTGTGATGAGAGTGTGTGTTCTGTGATGAGAGTGTGTGTTCTGTGATGAGAGTGTGTGTTCTGTGATGAGAGTGTGTGTTCTGTGATAGAGAGTGTGTGTTCTGTGATGAGAGTGTGTGTTCTGTGATGAGAGTGTGTGTTCTGTGATAGAGAGTGTGTGTTCTGTGATGAGAGTGTGTGTTCTGTGATAGAGAGTGTGTGTTCTGTGATGAGAGTGTGTGTTCTGTGATGAGAGTGTGTGTGTTCTGTGATGAGAGTGTGTGTTCTGTGATGAGAGTGTGTGTTCTGTGTTCTGTGATGAGAGTGTGTGTTCTGTGATGAGAGTGTGTGTTCTGTGAGAGTGTGTGTTCTGTGATGAGAGTGTGTGTTCTGTGATGAGAGTGTGTGTTCTGTGATAGAGAGTGTGTGTTCTGTGATGAGAGTGTGTGTTCTGTGATGAGAGTGTGTGTTCTGTGTTCTGTGATGAGAGTGTGTGTTCTGTGATGAGAGTGTGTGTTCTGTGATGAGAGTGTGTGTTGTGCTTCCTCAGACCCGATCCTGAAGGAGCGGCCGAGCTCGGCCATCTACCCCTCAGAGACGCTCCGGCAGTCGTTCCTCGGCTCACGGAAAGGCAGATCCACACTGTCCCTCAACAAGAGCGTCTCCACCAACAACATCGCCGGGTACAGCACTCACACACACACACACACACACACACACACACACACACACACACACGCTGTCCCTCAACAAGAGCGTCTCCACCAACAACATCGCCGGGTACAGCACTCACACACACACACACACACACACACACACACACACACACACACACGCTGTCCCTCAACAAGAGCGTCTCCACCAACAACATCGCCGGGTACAGCACTCACACACACACACACTTCCTGTTGTCGAATACGCATGCGTCGCGTCTGAACGCGTTGTTGTCTTTGGAGCTCCATCGATTTGATTTATAATTCTTGATTTTACTCTTTAAACTTACTTACAACAAACATTTTCTACTTTTCCTCACTGAGAAGCACGCTACTGCTCAAACCTCATAGTTACAACGCGGACTGTTGAGCAGACGCGTCTCAAGCCTGTTAGTGATCCAACGCTGGATACTCTTATAGGTTACGTCCATGGATCACGGCTGAACGCGTCTTCTCCACACTCACTTACAAACATTTTTCGCCTATCGTGCGTCTACTCTACACCCGTACCACTAAAAAGACGGATTATATCTAAGACTTCAGTCATAAATTAGTATTAATATTGTTAGCATCACTGGTAGCGTAGTTGCTAACTTACTGTCCATCTGTTAAAATGGCGAATATATCAGATGTAAGTAGTCTACCTTTTGGTGCAGGTGAGGACACATTTGAGCTGCACGCGGTGCAGTCTGAGCTGGAAGCTGTTGAGAAACAGATCCACGACCTTTTAGTGAGACAAGCCGAACTGATAGACCGGCAGTTAGCTCTTGAAACATCACGCGCCGATGCGCATAAATCAGAGATTAACGTTACTAACCCGCTGACTCCGACCTCGTCTACTCCGTGCGTTACTCAGCATCGGTCCCGAGCGCCGAGGTCGCGATCAGCCATGGTCTCGTTCACTCTGGCTCCAACATGCCACCACGAAGCCTGGATAGTTCCGCAGCGGAAGACGCGAGCCAGGTCTAGACCAAGACTCTCTCCGACCCTCCCGGTTTTCGAGTTATCCACACAAAACCGCTTCTCCCCTCTTCGCGAAACAGAACGCGATGCTGTGATCATCGGTGATTCCATCGTTCGGCACGTCCACGCTACATTAGGTAAGAGTAAGGTGCACAGTCACTGCTTTCCTGGTGCTCGTGTTTCTGAAATCGCCGCTCGCGTTCCCGAGATTCTGAACGAGCGCGTCGGAACTGTGGTCCTGCACGCGGGGGTGAACGACATCAGGCTGCGCCAGACGGAGGTTCTGAAGAAAGACTTCAGGAATCTGATCGATACGGTACGCAGCACATCGCCCGAAACAACGATTATTGTGTCAGGACCGCTTCCCACGTACCGACTAGGTCATGAAAAGTTTAGTAGATTATTTGCGCTTAATGAATGGTTAATGTCATGGTGCACTGAGCAGAAACTGCTCTTTGTAAATAATTGGAATCTGTTTTGGGAGCGTCCTAGGCTTTTCCGTGCTGATGGCTTACACCCAAGCAGATTCGGATCGGATCTTCTGTCAGATAACATCTCCAAAATGTTAAATACCTTTTGACTAGTAACCAAAAGCCCAAATCATAGTCTCTGCTGCACCAAATTAACTGATATAAATACTAGTGTAGAACATTGCATAGAAATTGTGTCTATTCCTCGTTTAGTGCGATCAAATAATAAATCTACTGCAGGATCTAGGAAAAATCTAATTGTTATTAAAACAGAAAATGTTGCTATTAGTAAACAAAAACAATTTCTAAAGCTAGGTCTTCTAAACATTAGATCACTCACACCTAAGGCAGTTATTGTAAATGAAATAGTCACAGATAATAGCATCGATGTACTTTGCCTTACTGAAACCTGGCTTAAACCAAATGATTATTTCGGTCTAAATGAGTCTACTCCATCAGGATACTCCTATAAACATGAGCCCCGTCTGATTGGTCGTGGCGGCGGTGTTGCAACAATCTATAGAGATTTTCTTAGTGTTACTCAGAAAACGGGTTATAAGTTTATTTCATTTGAAGTACTTGTACTAAATGTTACGCTCTTAGATGCTAGAAAAACATCCCTATTATCTTTAGCCTTGGCTACCGTATAGACCGCCTGGGCCTTACGCTGATTTTCTAAAAGAATTTGCAGATTTTCTCTCAGACCTATTGGTCAATGTCGATAAAGCATTAATTGTTGGAGATTTTAACATACACGTAGATAATCAAAATGATGCGTTAGGGGCTGCGTTTATAGATTTATTAAACTCCTTTGGGGTTAAGCAAAACGTTACCGGACCAACTCATCGTTTTAATCATACACTCGATTTAATTATATCACATGGAACCGATCCAACCGATATAGATATCATTCCACAAAGTGATGATGTCACTGACCATTACATGGTAACTTGCATATTACGTACCCCTGTAATATATCATGCTGCGCCGCGTTATCGATTAGGCAGAACAATCCTTCCATCCACCATAGATAATTTTTCAAATAGCTTATCGGATCTGTCTCAGCTGCTCAGTGAACCCAAACAAACAGATGAACTAGAGGAACTAACTAGCACTATGAGCACCATTCTCTCTGGAACACTGGATATTGTTGCACCCATTAAATTAAAAAAGGTCAGAGAGAAAATTAAAGCACCATGGTACAACAATACTACGCATGTTCTAAAGAGAGAAACCCGTAATTTAGAGCGTAAATGGAAACAAACTAATTTAGAGGTTTTTAGAATCACGTGGAAAGACAGTATGTCACATTATAAAAAGGCCCTAAAAGCGGCCAGGGCTGAGCACCTCCGCAAACTAATAGAAAATAACCAAAACAATCCTAGGTTTTTATTTAACACCGTTGCTAGACTAACAAATAAACATGCGTCACCTGAACAAAATATTCCGTTACAGTTTAGTAGTAATGATTTCATGAAGTTCTTCACTGAGAAAATAGAAAACATCAGAACCACAATTGTAAACGTTCAATCCTCAATCGCGCCTTATAACTCAGCCTCGGTTATCACCCCGCAAGAACAATTACAGTGCTTTACAACTATAGAACAAAAAGAGCTAAATAAACTTATCACTTCCTCTAAAACAACAACATGTTTATTAGATCCTATACCCACTAAACTACTGAAAGAAGTGTTACCTGTAGTGGAAGAGCCTCTCCTCAATATTATTAACTCATCTTTATCTTTAGGTCATGTTCAAGGACAAGCATTAAGCTGGTTCAGATCATACCTATCTGACCGATACCATTTTGTCTATTTAAATGAAGAAAAATCGATCATAACTCCAGTAAACTATGGAGTGCCGCAAGGATCTGTGTTAGGCCCTCTATTATTCTCAATATATATGCTGCCACTTGGAAATATTATAAGGAAACATGGAATTAGTTTCCATTGTTATACTGATGACACTCAAATATATATTTCATCGCGGCCGGATGAAAACGCTAAATTATCCAAATTGACAGAGTGTGTTAAAGATATAAAAGATTGGATGACGCGCAATTTTCTTTTATTAAATCCAGACAAGACAGAGGTACTAATCATCGGTTCAAAAAACCGCCCACAAAACCTCTCACAATACAACTTTAACATAATAGGATGTCCTGTTACTTTATCCTCTACAGTAAAAGACCTGGGTGTTATACTAGACTGCAACCTGTCTTTTGAAAATCATATTTCATATGTTACAAGAACAGCCTTTTTCCACCTTAGAAACATTGCTAAGCTACGTAACATGCTATCAGTTTCTGACGCAGAAAAGTTAGTTCATGCGTTCATGACATCGAGACTAGATTACTGTAATGCTTTATTAGCTGGTTGTCCTGCATCCTCAATAAACAAACTACAGTTAGTCCAAAATGCCGCCGCTAGAGTTCTAACTAGATCAAGAAAATATGATCATATAACACAGATTTTATCATCACTACATTGGTTACCTATAAAGTTCCGTATTAATTACAAGGTATTGCTACTGACTTATAAAGCCCTAAACGGCTTAGCTCCAGTCTATTTAACCGATCTTCTATCACCCTATAATCCATCGCGCTCTTTAAGGTCACTAAATTCGAGGCTTTTGGTCATACCTAGGATATCCAGATCCACCAAAGGAGGGAGAGCATTTTCACATTTAGCTCCAAAACTCTGGAATAGTCTTCCTGATACTGTTCGTTGCTCAGACTCGCTCTCCCAGTTTAAAACTAGATTAAAGACGCATCTCTTCAGCCAGGCATTCATATAATACTTTTAATCTTACAGTTAAATCCGACCTCTAGTTCATAAACGCCAGAGGAGAACTGGCCCCCGACTGAGCCTGGGTTCTCCCAAGGTTTTTTTTTCTCCATTAGGTCACCTGATGGAGTTTTTCGGTTCCTTGCCACTGTTGCCTTTGGCTTGCTCAGTTGGGGATATTTGGGGATACTTAATTTAATTAATCAATCAACAATACTATTGATCAGCATTACCAAACATGGACGTTCCACTAGAAACAAACATTGATGTATTGTTTTAATTTAATACTGTGAAGCTGCTTTGATACAACCTATGTTGTGAAGAGCGCTATATAAATAAACTTGACTTGACTTGACTTGACTATTCACAACAGTGACAAAATTAATAGTTTGGTTTCAATCTTGCTTTCGTGTTTACCGTGAATTTTTCAACATCTCTCTGACAATTACTTTCAATCTTGTACAGAAAGTTCATGAAAGAAGAGCTTTAGGTTTTGAAGAACTGTGTGAATATGATACATCCAAAAATATAATATTATGGCAGAGGTGTTTGCAACGCAAGACAATGTTTGCTTTTGAGATGTTAGTGATATTTTGAATGCAGTGCTTCATTACATTGTGTGTAAAGTTTTGAAAATGTGTGTAAGAACATTTGATGTAAGAGTGTAAGAGCACAGATAACTTCTGTTTATGTTTAAGGACTCTTTCCTGAAGTGTGCCACAGAGAGTTAAGAGTCTGTTATCCTCTGAAACACGAAGCCTCGTCTCTCGTCTCTAACGCTGGTGTTTCCCACAGGAGTCTGAGTGACGACTCTCCTCTCGGCCTGAGGCGCATCCTCTCCCACTCCACAGACTCGCTGAACTTCAGGAACAGAGCCATGTCCATGGAGTCGCTCAACGACGAAGGTGCAGCTCCACCACACACACACTCTCTCACACACACACACACACACACACACACACACACACACACACACACACACACACACACACACACACACACACACACACACAGCTGTATGTGCTGTAGCCCGCTGCATTCTCACACACACTCCTCCGCAGGGGAGATGTACTACGCCTCCATGCTGGAGGAGCTGGAGCGGGACGGGAAGGACTTCGAGGTGGACTCGTGGAGTATGGCCGTGGACTCCTCGTACCTGCAGTCTCAGCGCAAAGACGTCATCAAGAGACAGGACGTCATATACGGTGAGCCTCGACTGACTTCCGGACCTCTGGACGCGGTCACATGGTCAGCCAGCTCTGGCATGGGTCTGATGTTGTTATATGCGAAACACTTTCTCATTTACACCACTTGAGGATACGGTTCGTTCTAGTTCACTCATTAGTTTCTAATTAGTCCTCACCTGTTCCCTGTTCAGTTGATGACCTTCCTCATGTATTTAAGCCTTCAGTCTTCCTGAGGTTATTTCAGACAGGTATCTGGTCCACTCAAGCAAGGGAAACCAATGAAAGTATGGAATAAATGTACATTTTAAGGTGTAATAAGTAAACTAAATGGGTTGTAACCATCATCTTCAAATAAAAAAAAATAAAAAGTTAATAATAATAATACATTTTATTTGAAATGCGGCTTTCTCAGACTCAAAGCACTACAGCATGTACAGAACAAAACAATCAAAAAATATATATATAAGTATAGAAAAATAGACAAAAATAATGAAATTATAAATTATAAGCTTGACTAAAAAGATGTGTCTTAAGAAGGCAGAGTTTTGAATATATTGCACCCTCTTAATAGAGTTTGCTGGTAAACCCACAAAGAGAGAATTACAATAATCAAGCCTTGACGTGATGAAGGCATGGATAAGCCTCTCTGATCAGGCCTAGAGAGAAACAGTCTAATACGCGCTATATTCCTCAGATGGAAGAAAGCAACCTTCGTTATGTTCTTAAAATGTGAATTGAAAGTTAGCTGGGCATCAAAAATCACGGCCAAATTACGCACCTGGCCAGAAGGGGACAATTGGGTATTGTCTACTGAAAGTTTAAAATCCTTACATTTACTGACGCTACATGGAGAGCCAATTAACAAAATTTCAGTATTGTAGCAGTTAAGTTTTATAAAGTTGAGTTTCATCCACGCTTTGATTTCTAGCAAACAATCAGACAGGTTTGAAGAGGAAGAATGGAGATCAGGCTGAGAGCTGATATAAATCTGGGTGTCGTCCGCGTAGCAGTGCTAGCTCAGGCCGTACTTCTGAATGATCTGAGGCAGAATATAAGCTCTAAATAAAACAGGACCCAAGACCGACCCCTGTGGGACACCCTGACACAGAGGCACACTCGGAGATCTGCTAGAACCCAGGTAGACAAATAGGGAATGATCTGAGAGGTAAGATTTAAACCAGTTCCAGACAGACCGGTCCACGTATGCAATCTGCCCAATAATATGCTGTGACATATGGTATCGAATGCAGCATTAAGGTCTAACAAAACCAAAATGCCACGAGCCCCAGAGTCGGCGATACCGAGGAGGTCATTCAGGACCCTGACCAGTGCAGTCTCTACTGTGTCCAGACCTAAACCCGGATTGAAACGTTTCTAGTAGGCTATTCGTACAGAGATGAGTATGGAGTTGGCCAACAACCACACGCTCAAGCACTTTTGCCAGGAAAGGTAAATTGGAGATGGGTCGATAATCCGACATATCGGTGATATCGCTCCCAGGCTTTTCAAGAACTGGCGTAATGCAGACATTATAGAGCAGAGGAGACATCCCCTGTATTGAGTGAAGCACTGACGATAGCAGTGATGTGGGGTACAATAACAGGCAGACAGGTCTGCAAGACAGTCGTAGGGAGTGGATCAAGTATGCAAGTAGTAGAATTCATTGACAAAACAAGTTTAGAAGTAAAATCCAAATCAACAGCACTGAAACTTGAAAAAACGAGACCAGAGAGATTAGGAGATTATAAATAATTGAGAAATGCATGACACTGCTCAGTGGTGGAGCAGTTAAAGTTACGGGGAAGTTTTATTTAGATTATTGACTGTTCTAAACAGAACTCTGGGATTTGAGATGTCACTACTAATAATAGTAGAATAATATGCCAGCTTTGCAGCTTTGAGAGTAGGGCTGCACGATTTTGAGAAAAAACCTAATTGCGGTTTTTCTGACAAATATTGCGATTGCGGTGCGATTTTCGATTTTTTTGGTTTTATTTATTTTAAAGCTTGAGTAAGCAAACTGTACTTTTTATGTAATAAATATAACCTTATTGTAAATTGTTACTGATTAGTTATACACCGATTCAGACGTCTCCTGAGTTCACTGTTGGAAAGATTAGTTGTTTTAACCATTCATTAAAATGAATCGGTTCAAAGGAGTCATTAGTTCGCGAATTGGACGTGTCATGCGCGTTGTGTGATTATCCCAGCAGTTAGGACATGGACATCCAAGATTTCTGTCAACACAGAAAACATTTCATCACTGGATATTTTTTTCGTTCAATTAAAGAGTTTTTTTTTTTTTTTTTTTTTGTCAGTTAAATGTCCGGAACGCTTTTCAGTTAAATTTATTTAGCACAATTCACACCCAGCGATAATTCAGGAAAAAAAAAAAATCTCCGAATGATCCACATGAAACTTTGGTCTTCCGACCTTTTACCACCGTGTCGATTTATTTTGATTAATATGTGCGAGGGAGAGAGAGCAAGACAGCGCTTAGTTTGGAGACGGTGAAGTCTTGTTTACATTTTCGCCTGGCTCCGAAGAGAGAGAGAGAATGCGCGCGCGACCGGCTCTCTCTCTCTCTCTGCTCGTTCTTTCAGTTAAACATGCGCCCTGTCACTCACAAGCGCAGCAGTTCATCTACATTACTCACCGATCAAATAAGACTTTGGCGGGACAAAAATTCACTTTGGCGGGCGCTAAAACAAGTTCAATGCAGAAAATTCATGCGTGAATTTAACTTAGTAGGCTACATGACCATGCACTCGCACAAATGCGACCACATAAAATTTTAACTCGCACATTCTCAAAAAATGGTCGCATATGCGACCATTTTGGTCGCAGTCTGGAACCCTGGTGTCGGTGGTGATTTTTAAGATGCTGGTATAGATTGGTAGTGTTTCTTCTGGATCTGGCCACGGCACGTCGACATATTTTAGCACTCTTTTGCTCCACGTCGTTCTTCGCGAAGAAAGCCGGTGCACTGCATACAACCTTGTAACTTTCCATTGCCATTTCTAATTGGCCAGCAAGCCAGGAACGCGAGATTCGACCATTTTGATTGGCTAATAGGTTTGTCACTCAAATGTCAGAGGCGGGGGAAAAAACCTCAGACTCCTGAGGTTAGGTTATTGCGGGAGTTAAAACCTCAATATCGATGCGATAAAGGTTAATCGTGCAGCCCTATTTGAGAGCATATGATACTCAATCTGATGCTGATCAAACATTGATCTATGAACTGTTAGGCCAGATTCTTTATATTTCCGCTCCAACTGCCTGCCTAACACCTTCAATCTGCGTAACTCAGATGTACACCAAGAAGATGATCTCTTACAAGAAACCACATGTTTTTTCAGAGGGGCAAACTCATCCAGAGTAGATGTAAGAGCAGCATTATACTGGTCTAAAGAGGCCGCAACCAGTAAGTCACCAATAGTATGACTAAGAAGATCAAGATCAATATCACTGATTCTCCTGAAACAGACAGCACGTTACTTCACAGTCCGCAAAGAAGGAGGAGTCGGACTGAGCGTGAGGAGCTTGTGATCACTTACACACATCAGTACACTCAAGCAATGAGTACTCCCGAAGTGCAGACCAGATCTAATATATGTCCGTGTGTGTGTGTCGGAAAGTTAACATGCTGAGTGAAGTTAAAACATTCTAGTGTATCCATGAATATTTAAATCACCAGTTAAAAGAGTAACTGGACCGAGTGCACTGGCAAGTGTCAAACACTCAGTAAATTCACAAAATGAATGCAGAGTTAAGTTTGGGAGGGCGATAGATATTTAACACAAGAACTGATGAGAGATTCAGCTGAAAGGCCTGGCACTCAAATGATGAAAAGCAAGGCAATGAAACCTCAGTTACTGCAACATCAGATCTGTGAATGACAGCAAGAGCGCCATACCTCTGCCGGTGGAGCGGCCGGTCGAGATACTGCCAGGCAGAGCACACATATGTAGAGTGAAATAGTCATTTGGCTGATGCCACGTTTCACTAAGCCAGAAAAAGCCCAGGTTTTTGTCCAAAACAATGTCCCAAAGTAAAGCCGCTTTGTTGTTTATAGAGCGAGTGTTCAGATTGTGTCAAGGCGGACACCACAGCTGAAACTATCAAAATGACAAACTTTTCACAAACCAGACAGTAACATAGTGTCGGCCCACATCCGGCCCACATCCGGCCCACACGTGGACTCAGCGCTTACCGGATGTGGGCCGGATCTGGGCCGACAGTATGTTAGTGTCTGGGAATCCACATCTGACATCTTCTAGAGCACGAACACTGGCGTCTGATCCTCCTCTTAATTATCCAGCAGTGTTTCACTACACATCAGGTAAAGTCAGTGCCGGTCCTATACAGAAATTTATCAAATTAATCAAATGAAAAAACAAAATATAAACCTTGCATAGCCTTCACTGTATGAATTAAATATACATTGATTATTATTAAAGGTACTCATGCTATTCAGTGAAGAGTAGTGAACGATTCTCTCATTTTCTTCTGTTGTGAACATAATAACTGTTGCCATAACATTAAATGACAGAGAGCTGCAGGTTTATTAGGCTGCTGTCACTTTAAGGCCGAATGCACTGATCTAATACACTGACACGCATTCGATTACTTTACATTTTCGCCTGTATTTGTCCGTTTAAACACACACCTGAAGCCTGAACTTGTCCGTGTTTCTCTCCGTCTCTTTCGCAGCTCAATACACCGTTACGCGACGTTACATGATTCGGCTGAGTTGTATGTTACGCATGGTGACATTAAAAGTGCATTAAAACATCACACATACACAAGTGCAGTGTGTGATTTATAGCGGCATCTAGTGGTGAGGTCGTGAATTGCACGGTGGCCGACAGGAAGTGATGTCATCATCTGAGACAGCAGAGAGTAGCCAGTTCAGCAATGAGGTTTCTTTACAAAGATAAATTAAGAAATTAGGTTTACTTTATTATTCAGTAAAACAATATGTTATTGCGATATTACGATATGTTATTACTTGTTCATTATTGTGTCAGTGTTTTATTCGCTGACTTTAGCTCGCTTCTCTGCACGAAGAACAACACAGTGACGAAACGGGTTTGTCCGTTCAGGGCCACCGTAGAAACATGTGGATGTAAGCGGACCCGCGGTGTGTGTAGAGAGAAATGCTCATTCTAAGCTAATAAACACATAACGCTTCATCATGTAAGGTCTTTATACACCACTGAAAACACAGTTATGTTTATGATATTGCATTTCTGTCAACAGATCCTCCTTAATATTACACAGTGCACCTTTAAAGGAAAGGAACGGGAAACAGCATCATGTTTTCATAATCATTGGAAGCCAAAATCAAAAATGAAGCTAAAGCACAGGCCTAACTCATGCGAGCGCGTAGCGTACAGGGCGGACCAGCGCCGGGTCACGCCTCTGACTGATGCAGTAACAGCAGAAGCCGGTCCTCTTATGGTGTGTCCTCTGTGTTGTGCAGAGCTGATCCAGACGGAGCTGAACCACGTGCGGACGCTGCGGATCATGGACGGGGTGTTCCGCAGAGGCATGACGGAGGAGGTGCTGATGGAGATGGGTGTAGTGAACGCCATCTTCCCCTGCCTGGACCAGCTCTTGTGCATCCACTCCAGCTTCCTCAGCCAGCTCCTGCAGAGGAGGACACACAGCCTGGCTCCCAGCAGCACTCGCAACTTCACCATTCAGAGGCTGGGGGACATACTGGTGGACCAGGTGAACTCCTCACGCACCAATCACGGCTCTGATCAACACACAAGCGTTAAAAGATGGCGATCTCGATTCAAACACTCTTGTGATCTTACTCCTGAATGACAGTGATTCGGCTCTGTCTATTAAACCTTTCACGATCACAGCGAGCGTTCAGATCTGTGTTCTGGTCCAGAGAGAGCCGTTGTCATGAATAGATGTGAAACAGCTTCACTAACACACAGTATCATTATTTCTGTCTTACAATAACTCAGATTATCACAGAAGTTCTGGGATAAAAGTTTATAGTTCAGATATAAACACTGATGTCTACGGTAGTGATCAGAATACAGTAAATCACCTTTTGAAAGTAATCTGACGCTTGTAATCTTACATTGTTACACCAGTAGACAAGCGACGGTTATTACAGAGAGAGCAGAAACACTGATTCATCCAGTAATGAAACAAGTGAAGTCGTTATGAGTGAGTCATTGAGTCATTCATTCAAAATTCAATTCAATTCAAATTTATGAAACATTTCAAATATGTTTCACTTCAGCAGTTTAACATTTTGTCAGAACTTTTAGTAGATTACATGTTGTTTTGTTTAGTTGTCTATTCAGAATCATGGGAGAATCCCAAAAAAAAATGCGATTCTCAATTTATCCAGAACAAACAAACCTGTGGTTTACTGAACAAACTATGTCTGTCTTTAAATAAAAAAAGTCAATATTGCTGCAACCAGCAGCGACACACACTGCAGTTTATGATTCTGTTGTAATTGGGGAAAGAGATTTGAAGCGCTTAAACTTTTGGATGCAAAATGTGTTTGCAAAATATTTTAGAATTAGTTTAGAATTATTGCTCTCCTAATCTAATCCGCTCCGCCGATGATGTGCTGAATTTAGACTCCCTGACAAATTATTACCCCCCTTGTTGAAGTGGCTACCTGACTGCCTAATCCTAACTCCACCCCCTAATCATAACTCCACCCTCACACCTCATCATAACTCCACCCTCACACCTCATCATAACTCCACCCCACATCTAATCCTAACTCCACCCCCTAATCATAACCCTACCCCCACACCTCATCCTAACTCCACCCCACATCTAATCCTAACTCCACCCCCTAATCATAACCCCACCCCCTAATCATAACCCCACCCTTACACCTCATCATAACTCCACCCCCATATCTAATCCTAACTCCAACCCCTAATCATATCCCCACTCCCACACCTCCTCCTAACTCCACCCTCAATCCTAACTCCTCCCCACACCTCATCCTAACTCCACCCCCACACCTCATCCTAACTCCACCCCCACACCTCATCCTAACTCCTCCCCACACCTCATCCTAACTCCACCCCCACACCTCATCCTAACTCCACCCCACACCTCATCCTAACTCCTCCCCCATATCTAATCCTAACTCCACCCCCACACCTCATCCTAACTCCACCCCACACCTCATCCTAACTCCTCCCCACACCTCATCCTAACTCCACCCCCACACCTCATCCTAACTCCTCCCCACACCTCATCCTAACTCCACCCCCACACCTCATCCTAACTCCACCCCCACACCTCATCCTAACTCCTCCCCCACACCTCATCCTAACTCCTCCCCCATATCTAATCCTACCCATACTGGGGGATTTGGGGGGGGGCGGTAATAATCTGGAAGGGGTCAGAATTCGGCACAACACCGGCACTCATTCTTTCACACTCTGAGGAAAACACGTCGCTGACACATTAAACGACACTCGTCTGACCGCAGGGCAAGACATTCTCCTTATCTCTCAGAAGTACATCCATATAAACCATACTGTCCATCCTAGAGAAGAAATGCAGTGGCGTTCGGCTCACAGAGAAGTTCTGCATGTCCAGCGGTTAAAACAACACTGTGTTTACTGGGTCACATGTGTGCTGAACCCAACGACAATAAAGTACGCATAGTTACAAGCATCTAGTCAAAGAACTGCACATACTACACAAGTGGCGTTGAAAGGAAGTGGATATTGATATGGGTTTGATGGCTATTTCTGGGATGAGGATGGAATGCCCTGATGGGGAAACAACACACACAAATCCCTTATCAATAACTGTTATTTACATTCATACATTTTGCAGACTCTCTTATCTAAAGCTTTTTAAGGTATGCTTTTCGCAAGTAAGATATTGGAAACCATGGTTTTAGGATTTCTGTGATATACTGTAGATATCAAGGTGAGTTTGGAAATGCATTGTGAAGAGCGCTGAGGATTCTTAGGATCATTCTGAGACCATCAGATGCACAGGCACAGTGTTTTCTAGATTTATGTGTCCTTCAGCAGTTTAGACCTCAGCTCAGTGAGCGGATATTCTGACGCGAGTGTGTCTCGTCTGCATCAGTTCTCAGGGCAGAACGCCGAGGAGATGAGGAAGTGTTATGTGGAGTTCTGCAGCCGGCACCTGAAGGCGGTGAAGCTCTATAAGGAGCTGCTGGCGCGGGACAAGCGGTTCCAGCAGTTCATACGGGTGAGGACACGCACTCTTCAGGTTACGCCTGCTTCTGCTGCAGAATGTGTCTAACGTCTGCTCTGTCATCCTGTGAAGCGAGTGAGCAGAGGCTCTCTACTGCGCCGGCATGGGGTCCAGGAGTGCATCTTACTGGTCACGCAGCGCATCACCAAATACCCCGTGCTCATCCAGCGCATACTGGACAACACCAAAGGTGAGACCACACACTCCAGTCTGAGGACATAATCTGCATCATGTCCAACAAGTCAACTGAATTAATTCATGAAAATCAGCATCAACACTAGGGTTGGAAATCGAAAATCGATTTCAATTCTGGAATCGGATACTTGTTATAAAATTAAAAAATTTCAGTTCCTCTTAACGATTCCTTTGTAAGCATTTCAATAAGACTTTTCAAGTGAAAGACGACTCTTTTTTTCTGTGTACCTAAATCTTAAAACACTGTTTATTTCAGTCGTTTGTTCAGTTGTATCTATGTTACGATTGTTAATTATTATTATTTTTTTTTTAATTACAGAGTGTTAATTGTCTTTAATAATACTCTACATGTATATTAGTTCGGCTAATTGTTTTTCTATGGTATTTTTAAACCACAGGCAAACGCTCCTTGTGTAAGTGTTCTTTAGCCTGTTGATTTTTGTTCATGATATTCAGCTTCAATTACATGTTTTGCAATAAGACTAAATGTGAATGATATATAAGGGTTTTTTTGTGCATTTTCGGAATGGAAATTAGGAATCGATAAGAATCGATAAGAATCGGAATGGATAAGCATACTTACCCCTGAGTGCTAGAGAGCGGGTCTGGGCTCCTCATGGACTGTAATGGCCTGTGTGTCCCTCGCTGATCTGAGAACAGACTGTCTCTGCTTTGACAGGGAGTGAAGAGGAGAGCAAGTCTCTGGCTCAGTCTCTGGCCCTGATCCGGGAGCTGCTGTGTTCGGTGGATCAGCAGGTCCAGGAGCTGGAGCGGGCTCAGCGTCTGCAGGAGATCCAGTCGCGCCTGGACCCGCGGGCCGAGACCAAGGTGAAGGGCGGAGGCGTGTTTCGTGGAGCAGAGCTCCTGCGGCGCGGGCTGATCCACGAGGGGGCGCTGCTGTGGAAGACTGCGCAGGGCTCCAGACTCAAAGGTGCCGGCTCAGCGCAGTACTACTGTTATACACTCGTCATATATGATGAAGATAGTAATGATTAACACGTGCAAGCACAATTATCCATGAACCTGATGAATGTTGCAGATGTGTGTTACTATCCACAACCAAATGCCTTTCAACTTGCGTGTGCATAATTCATAAAATGAATGAAAGTGTTGCAATTTGTACAAATTAGAGACATTTTGGTGAATACAAATGTTTTCTTGTATTAGTGTATCATAATTTGCGCATGCGACAAAGAAGATGTGCATTTATGGATCAGGTGACACGCGTGCATTCATCGACGTCTCTTCTGAGTCAATCTCATTTGATTCACTCCCACTCCCATAGATCCACTCCTATATAAAACCATTATAACGCTTAACGTGCAATAGCGCGCTGCATGTTCAGTAAGGTGTATAGGCTACTGAGTTTTAATATCACGTCTCACTGCATTAACGTTAAGCTTTTTCTTTATAATAGGCTCTATGGGAGGAAAACTATATACAGACAAGAGCCTATATGAACACGACACGCAAAGTTTCACGCTAAGGGCATCTTCCTTCCTTAGAGCCTGCTAGAAAGAAGACGTTTAACATGTAGATTCGCATAATCGTCTGTCTGAATACTCGATTCTGATTGGCTGGAAGGTGTGCAATACAACCGTTTAATGCACTGGTAGTTCTAAGTCAGTTGAATCACCGCTCTACATTAATGCGCTCGATGTCTTCATCGAGGCGCACACACACACAACTTCAACACACACACAACAAAGAATCGCCTCTGAATCACTTCATCGCTATTTTGAAATAATTAAACTCACTGTTTCATTGTTATTAGAGAGAGAAGCTGAACAGAAGCAAGTACACATCTCTCCTCTCTCTCTTGATAATTGTCAGGTTCTGTAAGAGAGAGAGGACCCAGACGCAGAACGAACGTGAAGGGAAGTTTTATTAACACTGTAGACAGGGCACAACAAGGAGAGTGAGGTGTGAAATAGTTCAAACAGTAGGGCAAGGCAGATGACACGACGACAGGCAGGAAGAATGATCACAGAAACCAGAACTGGGGTGACGAAGAGCTTGAAGACTGCAGAAGAAGAGGCCAGCACCAGGTGGGATGATGGTGTGGAAAACAAACAGGAACAGAAGGATCCAGAGGCTTGATGATCTCTTCGATGTGGAAGGTGGTACAGTCTAGCTGTCAGACAGTGGGGTTCAATGGTCAGTAAATCTCAGGATGCAGGGCCGGGCAGGAACACACACAAGACTCACAATGAACAAGAAAAGACAAGATAAACAGACAAGGCACAAGAGAATAATTAAATAGGCAAATAAGGAATTAAAACTAAAACAGAACAAAGACTAGAAGAAAAAGAAAAGAGCTAGGACTAAAACAAAATGAACTTGCAATCAAAAAATAAATAAAACAAAATAACTAACTTATAGGGAACTAGAAACTGGAGAAGATAACCTAGAGAAGAAATAAAACTAAAAGAGAAAAAAACAAAATCTAACTAGGACAAGAATTGAAGGAAAAACCAAAAGGATACACAACTGCTAGAAATGATCTAATACTCAACTAGACCAGTAACTATGTTTAACCATACAAAGGCAAGCGAACAAGACTACACCACAAAGCACACAAAACGAACCAGCAAAGACATGAGGGAAAAAGGCACAATATAAAGGGACCAGAGCACACGAGGAACAGGTGAGCACAATTATTGAAACGAGGACAAGATGTGGACTAAACAAGGGGGCGTGGTAACAGGAAACAAGGAGGCAGGACAAGAGGAGCACATGGCAAACACAAACAAAGACAGAGCCATGTGCTCAGACACAAGACAAACAAGGAAACATTAAACAGTGACAAAACAGACAAGACTGTCAGAGCAGGACCCTTACAGTACCCCTCCCCCAATGGACGCCTCCTGGCGTCCAAACTAGCCAATGGAGTCGAAGGAGGTACTATCTGGAAGGGTGGGTGGAATGGAGACCTGGAAGCCCCATACTGGCCAGGAAACACAGAGGGTGGAACTGGGTGGGTGGGAATAGGACCGGGTAAAAAGTTCAAGGTTGACCAGGGAGGCACTGGCTTAGGGAAACTGAGATGACCATGAAAAACAGAGGGTGGGATAAGAGGGGTGGGGACACGGTTAGTGGGGCCTCTAAAAACAGGCACCCTCTCTACTGGTGAGGACTTCTTACTGAACTTGGTGTCGGGGGCAGACTTGGATTTGGGAATAAACTCAGGGACAGTCTCTGTGGGCATGGCATGACTGTCAAATGACTCCAAGGTGGCCTCCATAGCCTTAATGGGCAGGTTAGAGTACTCAGGGAAGGCCTCTGTGGCCAGAACAGGAACAATCTCTGGAAAAACACAATCAAAAACAGGAACAGTCTCTGAGAGCACGACATGACTGACAGGATCAACTTCTGTTGGCATGACCTGACTGGTTAGCAGCTCAGATAGGGCCTCCGTGGCCGTAGCAGGCAGATTAGAATGCTCTGGGCAGGCCTCTGTAGGCTCTGAGGAGACATGACTGACAAGACAGGCTCCTGTGGGCCTAACACAGCTGAGTGGAACCTCAGGGGTGGCCTCTGTGGCCAAAACAGGCAAAACAGGATGCTCTGGAATGGTCCCCGTGGCCAACACAGGAACAGGCTCGGGGGACATGACATGACTAGTATGATTGCCCTCCTCAGATGTGACAGGACTAACAGGTGGTTCTGGTAAAGTTACACTGACAGTCTCTGATTCCTTCACTAGGCCAAAGACTACTGGTGAAGTAGGCAGCTTTGGGTGTGGTTCCACCAGACTATGTGCTTCTGGGACCACTGGATATGGGACCATTGGAGTCGGGTCCTCCAGGACCACTGGATTTGTGACCTCCTGACTCTGGTCTTCCAAGACCATATAACTTAGGGCCTCTTGATTCAAGTCCCCCTGGAGCACTGGACTCGGGGCCTCCTGACTCGGGTCCTCTTGGATCACTAGACTCGGGGCCTCCTGACTTGGACCCTCCTGACTTGGACCCTCTTGGATGACTGGACTTGGGGTCTCCTGACTCGGGACCTCCCGGACCAATGGGCTTAGGACCTTCTTACTACAAGGAGTGTAAAACGGCACAATATGGGCCCTCCTAGGCTTCTGCTTACGGGGGCACGACAATGCACGATCGACCGATTCTAAGGTGAATGCAGTAAACTTGACTGCCCTTGGGGTGACTGCTGCTATCCTGTCGGGCTCTGGAAGGACTGGAGCGGGCTCGGGCTCTGGAAGGACTGGAGCGGGCTCGGGCTCTGGAAGGACTGGAGCGGGCTCGGGCTCTGGAAGGACTGGAGCGGGCTCGGGCTCTGGAAGGACTGGAGCGGGCTCGGGCTCTGGAAGGACTGGAGCGGGCTCGGGCTCTGGAAGGACTGGAGCGGGCTCGGGCTCTGGAAGGACTGGAGCGGGCTCGGGCTCTGGAAGGACTGGAGCGGGCTCGGGCTCTGGAAGGACTGGAGCGGGCTCGGGCTCTGGAAGGACTGGAGCGGGCTCGGGCTCTGGAAGGACTGGAGCGGGCTCGGGCTCTGGAAGGACTGGAGCGGGCTCGGGCTCGGGAAGGACTGGAGCGGGCTCGGGCTCGGGAAGGACTGGAGCGGGCTCGGGCTCGGGAAGGACTGGAGCGGGCTCGGGCTCGGGAAGGACTGGAGCGGGCTCGGGCTCGGGAAGGACTGGAGCGGGCTCGGGCTCTGGAAGGACTGGAGCGGGCTCGGGCTCTGGAAGGACTGGAGCGGGCTCGGGCTCTGGAAGGACTGGAGCGGGCTCGGGCATGACTAGAGCGGGCTCTGGACCTGGAATGACTGGAGCGGGCTCGGGCTCTGGAAGGACTGGAGTGACTGCCTCAAACTTAACCACCTCTGAAGTAACTGCAGCTGTCTTGTCTGATTTAGGGGTGACTGCAGCAGTCTGGGCTGCCCTCCTCCTTCTCAATCGTCGCTTGAGCGTGGGAGTCAGTGTAGAATCCTGAGCTTTACTTAAGGTAAGAGGGGTGTGATGGTCCCTGAAGACAGATTCTGGAGGTGTTGTCGTCTTCCCCTCTTTGCGAAAACACAGGTATCTGGAGAAGCCCCAGAAATCCAAACTCCTCAGCAGCTCCATCTCCCACTGAGGTAGTGGGTCATCCAGACAGAGGTTAAATA
The DNA here is from genome assembly GCA_022829025.1 of Squalius cephalus. NCBI lineage: Eukaryota > Metazoa > Chordata > Actinopteri > Cypriniformes > Leuciscidae > Squalius > Squalius cephalus. Next base: position 37,511,177 of record CM040803.1, on the reverse strand, counting down.
CAGCCTTAAGGGCTGCGTCATTATAATCAAGGCCCCTGGCCATTGTCCAGAAAAATTGGGCAAAGGACTGAACATCCCTTCCCTCCTGGCGAAGTGATCCCAGCCCACGCTGGAGAGCCTTTCTCTCCCGGGCAGTAGTAGGAGGAACTATCTTGAAACTCATTCCGCTGGGTCCTGTGTGGCTGGTTCGTTATGTCAGGTTCTGTAAGAGAGAGAGGACCCAGACGCAGAACGAACGTGAAGGGAAGTTTTATTAACACTGTAGACAGGGCACAACAAGGAGAGTGAGGTGTGAAATAGTTCAAACAGTAGGGCAAGGCAGATGACACGACGACAGGCAGGAAGAATGATCACAGAAACCAGAACTGGGGTGACGAAGAGCTTGAAGACTGCAGAAGAAGAGGCCAGCACCAGGTGGGATGATGGTGTGGAAAACAAACAGGAACAGAAGGATCCAGAGGCTTGATGATCTCTTCGATGTGGAAGGTGGTACAGTCTAGCTGTCAGACAGTGGGGTTCAATGGTCAGTAAATCTCAGGATGCAGGGCCGGGCAGGAACACACACAAGACTCACAATGAACAAGAAAAGACAAGATAAACAGACAAGGCACAAGAGAATAATTAAATAGGCAAATAAGGAATTAAAACTAAAACAGAACAAAGACTAGAAGAAAAAGAAAAGAGCTAGGACTAAAACAAAATGAACTTGCAATCAAAAAATAAATAAAACAAAATAACTAACTTATAGGGAACTAGAAACTGGAGAAGATAACCTAGAGAAGAAATAAAACTAAAAGAGAAAAAACAAAATCTAACTAGGACAAGAATTGAAGGAAAAACCAAAAGGATACACAACTGCTAGAAATGATCTAATACTCAACTAGACCAGTAACTATGTTTAACCATACAAAGGCAAGCGAACAAGACTACACCACAAAGCACACAAAACGAACCAGCAAAGACATGAGGGAAAAAGGCACAATATAAAGGGACCAGAGCACACGAGGAACAGGTGAGCACAATTATTGAAACGAGGACAAGATGTGGACTAAACAAGGGGGCGTGGTAACAGGAAACAAGGAGGCAGGACAAGAGGAGCACATGGCAAACACAAACAAAGACAGAGCCATGTGCTCAGACACAAGACAAACAAGGAAACATTAAACAGTGACAAAACAGACAAGACTGTCAGAGCAGGACCCTTACAATAATGAATTCAAATAAATGTAGTCTGACACACTATTTTATCTCTGATGTTTCTGACCCAAAGTGGGCAGAGTACTAAATTTAACGAGCCGTAACTGATGAAAATAACGTCAATTTTACCCTTCTGGTCAAATATAGCACTGCAAAGTAATCAATCAATAGCAATCAACACCAGCTTTAAGTTGTCAATGCTGGCAAATGACCGTGGTATAAGCGGGATAATCCATGGCTAGCTGTAGATTATCCCTTACTTGTTAATATTTTTCTGCCTTAAAACTGATTGTGCAGAAGTCCTAGAGACATGAGGCTTGGTCAAATGGTGGAGCTCAGTTTGGGCACACGATCAGCCGATGTCAACACTACAGCGATAAAAACTAGATTTTCACACATTTTTGGCCATAACTGCTCAACCATTTGGCACAGACTCGAGTCTTATATCATTGGGATCCTTGGCTCAAGACGAGCAATACATATATCTCCATTTTCAGTTCCATAATGAAACATTTTCAGTTTTTTTGCGAAGTTATCTCTCAGAATCATACCAGTGCAGAAAGATTATCTGGAGATTGAATATCAATAATTATCACCAAAAATAAGTTGAACTTTCAGTATCAGCATGCCAAAAGTTTCTCTCTCTTTCTTTTTTTAGGTCACTTAAATGGCTATAACTCTTGAACAGAATGGGATATGTTCACCAAAATTGGCACACATCTGTATGAGCTCAATATGTGGTTGTGTGAAAAGAAAAGTGTCACTTGGCCACTTGGGGGCACTATAACATAAATAAAACAGGGAGAAGGCTCTAACTACCCAACCGTTTGTCCGACTGACTTGAAAATTGGCATGCAGTGTCTTTGTCCAAGGTGTCATCACTGTCTATGAGGACATTCATTTATTTTGAAAAACATGGCTGTGAGTGAGTTGAAATGATTGGTATCCAGATAGATTTCTCAGTAACTCTGTGTTTTGTCTGCATAGATGTGCAAGTTTTGTTAATGACAGACGTCCTGGTGTTCATGCAAGAAAAAGACCAGAAGTATATTTTCCCCTGTCTGGTGAGTCACAGCTTTCTATTGGCTGACTATCAGTGGATTCTAACAACGCATCATTTATCTCATGACCGGCATCATCCCACATCAAAATCAAGCTGACCAACTCTGGCTGGTTTCACAGGACAAACCGGCAGTGCTGTGCCTTCAGAATTTGATTGTGAGGCATATAGCCAATCAGGAGCGAGGAATGTTCCTCATCAGTCACTCCACGCCTCCAGAGATGTACGAGCTCCACGCCGCCTCCAAAGACGACAGAAACACCTGGATGAAAATCATTCAGCAGACAGTGAGCAAGTCAGAGTCAACTCACAACTCCTCAACCCTAAACCTCATTGCCCCGCTCAGATATATCTCTGCACAGTCAACGGCACACACTTCATCAGCTTCTCTCTTCTCTTCCACAGCTGTCCGTCAAGAGAGGATTTCCCTCTGATAGAAACAGAGGACAAAGCTTTGCTACGCAGACTCAGAGGTTTGTATCAACTAGGAAACATGGTTTATTTCCCAACACTCATCTGTGTCCGTCGTCAGGTTTATTTCATTTCTCTCTCTCTCTCTCTCTCTCTCTCTCTCTCTCTCTCTCTCTCTCTCTCTCTCTCTCTCTCTCTCTCTCTCTCTCTCTCTCTCTCTCTCTCTCTCTCTGTGTCCAGCTGATATCCAGCAGAAGGACCGTGAGGTTCTGGAGCTGTTACAGGAGCGTGTGACGCTCTTCTCTGATCTGGTCGAGGTCACTGGAGGTCAGACTGTTACCGTTCCCACAAACTCCAGGAATATATTCCGAGCAGAAACCCCCTCGGCTCCTCAGGCGGAGCGGCTGCTGAATGACGCCATTGTTGAGGGTAAGCAGAGGAGATGACGGAGAATACAGAGAATACAGAGCTTAGCAATGAAGACATTAAGTCTGCTCTCTTATTTATGTCACCCTTCAGTGGACAGACTGAGTGAAGTGCTGTTGGCTTCATGCACTGACCGTCCACTGTCCTGCAGACTGAATGGTGAACCGACTGAGGGACAATTCACCTCGAAAACAACAGGTACCTTATTCATCTTTAGCACACCTATTCTGCAGCTCCTCTCTTCCCAGTCTGTCAGTAACGCTCTGTTTACTTCCTGTCTCTATGAAGCCCCTCCTTCTGAAAAGCACACTGTGCTCTGATTGGTCGGCTGGAGCAGTGTGTTGTGATTGGTCGAGCGCTTCGAGTGTGTTTGGGGAATGTCCCGCCTCTTACCATAACCACCAGTTTAACACACTACTAACTAACTCAACCAGGCCCCGCCCCTTTATTCTGCGCATGAATTATTATAATGAGGAATATTGTGACTGATACGGCTGCCTTGTGTCAGTTTCTGGACTAAAATGAGTAATAATAGCCATAGTAGGATGGAAAGCCAGGCCCAAACTGCTAATTATCAGATTGTTTTATCAATAAATAATATATAAAAAGTAAGTAATAAATGACGTAGTAATGTATAATGTCTGCAATGCATAAATATAAGCATATCCAATTCTTGTTTTGTTTATATTGGATTATATTCTCTCCAATGGTGTGCATGTAATATATTACTAAGATATTAAGACTTTTCCATCTCTGATATTTCCAGATGAAGGAATGATATCAGTGAACGGGACTCATGAAGTAAACGGTCCATCTAACAAGGTGAGGGTTTGGTACATTACAGACAGACTGGAGTGGATATGCAGTGCGTACTGGACTCATTATTGTTTACCGCCTCTCACAGGACAAGAACGGGAACCAGCTGCAGGACAAGACTCTAACCGAGGTACAGCTTCAGGAAGCTCTTCAAGAACCAGGTGTGTCTGAAGATGAGAACAGAGATGACTGAAGTGTTTGTGTTTCAGGAGGTGTGTCAGAGACTGGTGAACCTCAGCACTCAACTACACGCTCTCCAGGTCAGATTCACACTCCAGCTCCATCTCACACACACACACACACACACACACACACACACACACACACACACTCACACACACACACACACACACACACTCAACTACACGCTCTCCAGGTCAGATTCACACTCCAGCTCCATCTCACACACACACACACACACACACACACACACACACACACACACACACACTCAACTACACGCTCTCCAGGTCAGATTCACACTCCAGCTCCATCTCACACACACACACACACACACACACACACACACACACACACACACACACACACTCAACTACACGCTCTCCAGGTCAGATTCACACTCCAGCTCCATCTCACACACACACACACACACACACACACACACACACACACACACACACACACACACACAACTACACGCTCTCCAGGTCAGATTCACACTCCAGCTCCATCTCACACACACACACACACACAACTACACGCTCTCCAGGTCAGATTCACACTCCATCTCACACACACACACACACACACACACACACACACACACACACACACACACACAACTACACGCTCTCCAGGTCAGATTCACACTCCATCTCACACACACACACACACACACACACACACACACACACACAACTACACGCTCTCCAGGTCAGATTCACACTCCAGCTCCATCTCACACACACACACACACACACACACACACACACACACACACACACACACACACACACACTCAACTACACGCTCTCCAGGTCAGATTCACACTCCAGCTCCATCTCACACACACACACACACACACACACACACACACACACACACACACACACACACACACTCAACTACACGCTCTCCAGGTCAGATTCACACTTCATCTCACAGGAGCACAGGATCTCGTAAGGCACTATCAACATTCTAGTAAATACTATTAATTAACAAGAAACTCTGATTAAGAAATTAGTAATCGCGCTCAGATGAATGTGGTCGTTCACTAATATATTTCATACCTCACTGAAGACTACTCGGTTAGGTATGTAACCCTCGTTCCCTGAAGGAGGGCACAGAGACGCAGTCGGACTGACTGGGATCACGCTTAGGGAGCCTGTCATCTTCGAGCATTGATAAACGAGCTAATGCACATCGGCGTGTGAGATTTGCGTCTCGTGCTCCGCCTGCAGTGGGTATGAACACAGAAGCGGACACACACACCATCAGTTTCTCTCTGAGGAGCCGAGCGGAGCCTGGAGTCAGCGCTGGTCCAGCAATAGAGGCAACAGGACCACATCTCCGTTCCCTCCTTCAGGGAACAAGGGTTACGCAACCGAGACGTTCCCTTTCAGTTCGGTCAAGTTTGGCCGTGACTCACCGCCTTTCTTGGGAATGATGAAGCACGGGCTGTAGAAGCTGCTCTTCATGGGAACGATGAAGCACGGGCTGTAGAAGCTGCTCTTCATGGGAACGATGAAGCACGGGCTGTAGAAGCTGCTCTTCATGGGAACGATGAAGCACGGGCTGTAGAAGCTGCTCTTCATGGGAACGATGAAGCACGGGCTGTAGAAGCTGCTCTTCATATCGGCTGGAGGGACCGGCTCTATCGCATCCTTCGCCAGTAGCACTGCTATCTCCACGCGCGTGACAGGGCACGTTCCCTCAACACCGAATCATATAGCCGAGTCTGATGGTGCGGAGGAGCCAGCTGAACCAGTGGGAAGCACTTTCCAGGCTTCCACGAACCGGGCCAGGGGGACCAGAGGCACCACAGACGTACCCGATCCCGATCCCAACACCAAGATAGTCATGTTCCCCGAGTGAGAACATCCGCGACCACCGCTGCACTGAAACACCTGCACCAGGAGAGACTTCCAGAAGAAGCACCGACACACCCGCTTGTTGTATAAGCCAACACTCTTTAGAGACATCGAAATATTATACATTATGCTTTATTAATATTAATCATGAACCTGTAGATAGTCCTCAGTGGGGTGTGAAAAATAGTAGATACTGATTAGCTAATAGTGAACGAGCACATTCATCTGAGCGCTATTACTTACTCATTCATTAATCAGAGTTTCTTCTTAGTTAATAGAAGCTACTAGAATGTTAATAGTGTGTTACTCATTTGTTCCTGTGTAGTGATTGATTAATGAAGGAACAGTGTTATGAAGTGTTACCCTTTAATGTCATCACGAGAAGCTTAAAACACATCTGGTTGATTACGAGACCGTGGCGAAGCATCTGTATCAGACACTCACTCGTGTTGTGTGTGTAGGCCGCAGTGATCCGGCAGGACTCGTTCCTGGAGGTGTACATGCAGAAGGACTCGAGCGTGTCCCATGAGCCTCTGCTGGAGCCGGCCGGGCCCGATCTGACCGAGCTACAGCACAAATACAACCTTCTGCAAGGAGAAGTGACCCGACTACGGGCCGCCCAGAGCCAGGCGAGCAATGGAGCGCCGGGTCAGCTGCAGAAACAGGAGCCGGTGAAAGCCCAGGACACGGTGGACCAGTCGGACCGGCCAGACGACGGCAAGATGGCCATGCCTCCTCGAGCGGACAGTCCCAGAGGTGAGGCCAGAGCTCATGTCTACTGCTCTGGGAACATGTAACCTGCCTGTCTTGTCTCTGAAGTGGAGATGGAGAGCCGTTTGGTTTCCATCCACAGGCTTTTATGCACATTTTGGGATATTGCATGTAAAAAAAACCTGGATGGAAATACCAAGATCCACATAAAGTGCACATAAGAGCCTAGGGTTGGGTACCGAAACCCGGTTCCAATAGGGAACCGGTTCCGACGTAAACGGTAGTAACGAGACCGAATAAGAACGAAACTTTCGGTGCCTGACGTTTTTTTTACTGCCCCCTATAAAACATCTCGCGGCACGAATGATCCAATAATAAAACATCTCCAGTTAACCAGCAGAGCATTCATTTAGTTCGTTTGTTAAATAAGAGATCTAGCGCTGAAATGTGTTTTTTAAAATCAAGTGATCAAAGTGCTCGTTGCCGCTGCGATCAGTGGCGCGGATACAGTGTTTTCTCTTGGCTCGCGCACACACTTGTCTTCACTCGGACGCGCGCTTCAATACGTTGCGGAGATCGATCTATTTATGAGGCGCCGTCTATATGATTATGTGCGTGGAGAGTTTGTGTGTGTGTGTGTGTGTGTGTGTGTGTGTGTGTGCTCGCGTCTCAGATGAGTATGTGCGCGGAGAGTTTGTGTGTGTGTGTGTGTGTGTGTGTGCTCGCGTCTCAGATGAGTATGTGTGCGGAGAGTTTGTGTGTGTGTGTGTGTGTGTGCTCGCGTCTCAGATGAGTATGTGCGCGGAGAGTTTGTGTGTGTGTGTGTGTGTGTGTGTGTGTGTGTGTGTGCTCGCGTCTCAGATGAGTATGTGCGCGGAGAGTTTGTGTGTGTGTGTGTGTGTGCTCGCGTCTCAGATGAGTATGTGCGCGGAGAGTTTGTGTGAGTGTGTGTGTGTGTGCTCGCGTCTCAGATGAGTATGTGCGCGGAGAGTTTGTGTGTGTGTGTGTGTGTGTGTGCTCGCGTCTCAGATGAGTATGTGCGCGGAGAGTTTGTGTGTGTGTGTGTGTGTGTGTGCTCGCGTCTCAGATGAGTATGTGCGCGGAGAGTTTGTGTGTGTGTGTGTGTGTGTGTGTGTGTGCTCGCGTCTCAGATGAGTATGTGCGCGGAGAGTTTGTGTGTGTGTGTGTGTGTGTGTGCTCGCGTCTCAGATGAGTATGTGCGCGGAGAGTTTGTGTGTGTGTGTGTGTGTGTGTGTGTGTGCTCGCGTCTCAGATGAGTATGTGCGCGGAGAGTTTGTGTGTGTGTGTGTGTGTGTGTGTGTGTGCTCGCGTCTCAGATGAGTATGTGCGCGGAGAGTTCTGCGGGCGTGAGCGACTTTAGAAGTTGTGCATTTCATATGTATTAGTTTGAGCATTCAGCAGTATACATGTAGCCTATGTGTGACTACCTAGTACATGTGTATGCAAGGGTTTCATATGTGCGTGAATGAAGTTTGATTTAAGCCCTAGACGGCGCCTCATATCTATTCGCTCTGGTGAAATCTCAAAATATAATGGACACAAAGTGTCCCTGCTTGATATACAACCACTGATGAGCAAGTTCATATGCAGTGTTCCTCTTCGGGTTAATCTAGTATTTTAATGCCAACTGCAAATCTTGCATATCAAGTATGAAGTATATCAATATCAAGTATATTTATATGAGGCTATACTGTGTGTGTTAAATATTTCTGCTCAGTGTCAGATATTTCTCTGTTTTGTAAAAGTCATAATATGAGAAGACAAAATTTTGATCTTAACTCAAGTGTTTTGTGCTACATCAGTAGCCTTTTAAAGGGCACAATTTTTCATTTAATCAGAAATCAGAAAATCTTTTTCAGAAAATCACACACACACACACACACACACACACACACACACACACACACACACACACACACACAGAGGTATTATTTTTTTGATAAAGTGTGTGCGGTTTAGTTTTATTAAGTACCGTTTCAAGAACCGTTTAAGCACCGGAACCGTTTGAAAAATACAGAGTAGGTACTGGTATCGGATAAAACCTAACCAATGCCTAGGGTTGGGTATTTGAAAATCAATTCTGGTATCTGTGTTCAGTTGCATCTATTTGTTGCGATCGCAGAATTTTTATTTGTTCTTTTTTAATTACTGAGTTTTTACTTTTCTTTAATAATGCTTGAAATGTATATTAGTTCGGCTAGTTGTTTTTCTATGGTATTTTTAAACCACAGGCAAACGCTCCTTGTGTAAGTGTTCTTTAGCCTGTAGATTTGTGTTCATGATATTCAGGTAAAATTAAATGTTTTGCAATAAGACTAAATGTGAACGATATATAGTTTTTTTTTAACCTTATTGGAATCGAAATTAGGAATCGATAAGCAGAATCGAAATCGGAATCGTTATAATTCAGTCGATACCCAGCCCGACTTATGCACTTACACTTTTATCCGATAAGCAAACGTTCATATAAACTATGGAAAGACATGCACGTGATGCACAACAAAAAACTTCCCAAACTGCGGTTTGCAAACACCCAGTGGTCTGTGGAGGAACTGCAAGGGGTTCACGAGTTGAAAACATGTTTATGAAGACAATACCTCACACACCCCAATGATTATAGCATTAGATACTCTGAAAATAACTGCATTTTATACAGTTTATACAATTTATTTTTGCAAACTAACAGTAGCCATGTTTCCATCCACCTTTTCTATGCATTTTTTGAGATATTGCATAAAAACCGCTGGCTGGAAAAGCCCAGATGTGCACAGATCTAGTAATGCGCATTAATGGCGTGTGCACTCAGCTGAGGAGATCACTTCTCTGATAAGAACACATGCTCATAATCTATGATGAAACACATTTACTGAATAAATCCCTCCATGAGCAACAAAACCCTCAGCGGAGGCTGTGATTGGATAGCTGGAGTAACGAGTGGACCAATGGCGTCGCAGCGTCTCTAATGTTGGTTTGGTGTTCCTGAAGTGTGTGATCAGAATGATCTGGTGTAACTCCCTCCAGAAGCGTCTCACACACACGAGTGTGTTCCCGAACACCAGCATCCGAACGCCAGAGAACACGACAGCGTTTACTGTGTCTGACGCTCGACACACACTCGCTTATGATGGAGGGACAGAGAACGATTGCAGAAACACACACTTTATGACTGATGTTAATTTCCCAGGAAGTGACGATTGTGATGAAAACGCTGCTTTATTGGCAAATGTTTCAGTGATTATTCAAATTTTTATGCAAAAGATAAATTTGCAACTTTGGAGAGAAACATAGCGATCGAGAATTATAAACAATCTTAAGAACAAACGAGTAAAAGCAACTGTTTGACACTGTAATAAATCTGCCCTGACTGACTGTGATGTGTTTTCAGATCTGCAGGACATTCCTGAGGAGAGCGAGTGTGGGACCGAAGCTCACAGTTAACATCACACACACACACACACACACACACACACACACACACACACACACACACACACACACACACACACACACACACACACACACACTCACACACACACACTCACTGTCAATCTCAGTCACACACTCACACACTCGCTGAATCTCAGTCACACACACACACACACACACACACACACACACACACACACACACACACACACACCCTCACACACACACTCACACACACTCACACACACACACACACACACACACCCTCACACACACACACACACACACACACACACACACACACACACACACTCACACACACTCACACACACACACACACACAGACACACACACACACACACACACACACACACACACACACACGCTGTCAATCTCAATCACACACACACACACACACACACACACACACACACACACACACACACACACATGTCTGGTGCACTATCTTTGTGAGGACTCTCCATAGACGTAATGGTTTTTATACTGTACAAACTGTATATTCTATCCCCTTACACTGCCCCTGCCCCTAAACCTACCCATCACACACACACACACACACACACACACACACACACACACTGCCCCGACCCCTAAACCTGCCCATCACAGGAGACATTCTGCATTTTTACATTTTCAAAAAAACTAATTCTGTATGATTTATAAGCTTTTGTACCCATGAGGACCTCAATTTAGGTCCCCACGGTGACACGAGTCCCCATGAGTCTGTGTGCATTCAGGTTTAAGTCCCCACCGGTGTATAAAAACATGTCCACACACACACACACACACACACACACTCACACTCTCACACACACACACACACACACACACACAGACACACACGCTGTCAAACTCGATCACACACTCACACACACACACACACACACACAGACACACAGACACACGCTGTCAAACTCAATCACACACTCACACACTCACACACACACACACACACACACACACACACACACACACACACACACACACACACACACACACTCGCTGTCAAAGCCACGGATATCTGCTATGGATGGAGAGGCTTTATCATCTCTTTTCCATCGCTCTGCCAATAATGCTGGACAACCAATAGGAAAAGTGCTTCTGGTCACATGGCCAGAGCCGCGGCTGTTACGTAACACTACAACTAAACTACAGCACAGTCAATATCCGAGGAAGCGTCCGGATCGCTGAAGTCTTGTGTTTAAACTCTGAACAGCTGAGTGAACTCCTGTAAATAACCCAGGCGTTTTACAGAGCCGGATCAGTGTGTTCATCATCGGCTCAGGCGGAGACAGCGCTGGACACCGGCGGCACGCGTTTATATCCAACATAGTGTAGAACAAGTCTTTCTAAAGATGTCTAGACATTTTACAGTTGCTATTTAAACGGTTTATGGTGTATTTTTTCTTTGATGAAAGGATTTAATGAGTTAGAAATGAAGGAAACTTTACTGACTTTAGAACTTTAGTTTCCTTTAGCTGTACTATTGTCCATTATTATATGTGCTGAAGAACGTGATATTACGGTAAAGATGATGAGTTGTAGCACATTAAATGCCCTGGATATTTGGCAGAAACATGAATAGTTCTAATAACCTCCACGGTTTACCTCTTATAAAGGGTCATAGATGAGCGGAGGCTTTCTCCTGTGCCGATGAAAGATATTAATGTTTATGATAATGGAATGTAGTGGATAAACTGATTGTGAATTCTCCTCTGGCCACTTGAAGTCACACTAAAGCTTTGTTTAAAATCACTCTGGTGATATTGTCTATGTTTTATGAATGTTTGAGGAAGAAAGCATCCTTTAAACTGCTGTTCAATCATTGTTTATAAATATATTGCATTTTTATGTTTTTCATAGTACTGTGTGTGGAAATATATGGCTGTAATCATGTATTCTGCTTTGCATCTATATAAATGCATTGATGATTGCTGTACTCAGTTCTTTATCTGCACAACACGTCAACATGAACATCTGACCACGTTAATCTCAGTGTTTCTGCCGTCTCACACCATAAGAGTGATCTTTATATCAGTATACGAACAGGAGAACAGGTTAACTGCACTACTGTACAGGATTACACATTTAAGAAGATCTGCTGATCCTTACACAACATCACATGACAAACTCGGGTGAACTCCACTGTACTGGGCATTGAAGGTGAACATGAGGGCATCAGCTCAGTGTAGTTTCCCCTGAAGGGGTTTAGGCAGTGTTTGATCTTCTACTGAGAGTTCAACTATGTGTGAATGATTACATCGTCTTAGTTCTCGTGACCAGGCGCGTCGTTAGACATGGGCATCCAGGGCTTCAGCCCCGGATGTTTTTTTTTATAGCCCCGGATCTCAAAAAATTGAATTTATTGATAATTATTATTATTTTTTTTATAATTTTGTATTTATTTAAAAAAATCGACCGGGTCTTTTAATCTATCCTTCGGAATCAATCATGTATTAAAGACGATTAAAATGTGTTCAAGCGGATCAAAGTTACTATGGTTACTCTCACACAGAGACGCACCACGTGAGCAATTTAGCTATCCAATTTCATCTCCAGCAGAGCCTTTGCGCGCAACAGCAAACAATCTCACAGCAATAAAAAAAATAAAAAAAAATGCCGCAGTCAGCACCGCCGCACAGTCTTCTGTCAGACCAGATGTTGTCAGGCTATATGTCAGTAAAACTCAGAAAAACTAACTTACTGTCGTGTCAGCCGTTTGCTCGCGGCGCGCACTCTTCAATCACGCGCAAATGCGGCGCGCCCTGTATCACGCAAAATAAACTACTAGCATGTAACGTCGTGTTCTGTCGTCAATTAAATATTGAAATAAACAAAAGGGAGATTAAAGCTGCGTCAAAACTCTATGTCGGGGCTTTTGTATTCCTTTGTAGGCTACATAATGTTACACATTTTGGCGTAGCCCTTCTCATTTTTCATTATTAATATTCTAATATTTTATCAATATTGCAAAGTCATCAAAACTGACTAAAGATTTTGTGACCAAAAATGTGATAAATAGGCCTACATCTAGCCTAAATGATCGTTCATGACATTCTTTAAACTATAAGCAGCCCAATTTGTCTAGATCTGCATTATTTCCTTTGTATAATGAGCTTAAATATTGCTGCGCAGTCGTGTGATTTAGTCTGCTTGATTAACATTATTACAATGTATTCCTATTTAACTCTGATATGTAGCCTATATATATAAGGTCCTCGAATGTGTTCGAATATTTCACCAGCATCAGCCTTTTCACAGTTTCTATCACTCCGCTTGTCTGTGTTTGCGCAACTTGCATCATTGAGCCAGTAGGTGGTGACAAGTGACTGTCTTTATGAGTGAACAATTGAAATTTAATTGAACTGATTTAATAGTGCCAAAAACATTGATTAACTCAAGAAAGAAACAAGTTGCTGAAACCAAACTTTAATGCTAAAAAGTTTACATCTATGCAAAATAATCCTTGAAAGATTTCTCATTTAAGGCCATTCCTGTTTGGAATATGTGATTGTGTATTGTCAACAATAAGCAGAAACATTTTGCATTTCCATTTTGTAGTGTGGATCATTCATTTCAACATTTATCCTCATTCTCATGTTTAAGAATCTGTTATCTTGACAAATAATTTATGCTAATGCCCACTGACATGCTTTTAAAGCTATTGTTATCAAAAAATGTTGGCCTTCAAACACCTTAAAATGCACATATGTAGGTCAGAGAAATCCAAATTTTCTCGGGGGAGCATGCCCCCGAACCCCCCTAACTACCTCACATTTGAATGTGTGTGTGTGTGTGGTAATATGGGCTGGTGTGGCAACAGTGCCAGGACTGAATTTAACCAGTCTGCCCCCTGTATATATAGGCCTAAAATATACATTATTCTCTGTATCGAATCATGTTATCTTATTACCCACCCCAGCCCCTGATGTTTCAGGCTCAGCCCCTGATGTTTCAGGCTCAGCCCCTGATGTTTCAGGCTCAGCCCCTGATGTTTCAGGCTCAGCCCCTGATGTTTCAGGCTCAGCCCCTGATGTTTCAGGCTCAGCCCCTGATGTTTCAGGCTCAGCCCCTGATGTTTTTAAAACCTAGAAACGCCCCTGCTCGTGACCATGTGTTGTTTATACAATTTGGGGGTACCATTATCTCCAGTCGGGGGTTAGTGTCTCTATTGTCTTTAGATGATTAGATTTAGTGGTCATCTGTGAGTAAGGTCAACACTTTAAGGACTGCCCACTGAATAAGATACCATGTAAAGTCCCCTTGGTCAGGCTTGATGACCTCAGTTCGACAGCTCGTGTTCTCCATGAAGAATCTGCTGAAGCTTCATCCACGTCTCCTGCTCCGCTTATGAGTTTCCTACAAAAGTGATCAGCTAAACTAGCTAGTTATTTTTACTGTTGCCATTTTATTCTATTTAATATTCAATGTTAGTGAGTGGAAAATCTAATCAGTCTCCATCGACTTCTATTGGTTTATAATTTCCTTCTTAACCCTTCCGTGAAACCTGTAAAGAAACAAACTTTAAAATACAAACACTTTAAGACCTTTTTTAGTGTATTTTTATGTGGAGAATTGGCCCAAATTTAGGTTTTTATGCATTGAAAAGTCGCCCTTGCGCATGTTCAAACCATAGACTGTAAAAGGTTAAAACAAAGAGCATCAAGGTACACCGTCCTGGGTTTGACGGTTATCCATTTGAAAGTAATGAATAAACAATAATTTGATATGGAAATACCTTCAGAGGATCTGGAATAACTTGCATGGACTGCTTTTGTGGTTTTTAAAAATAACAGGATTAGCTATTAACTATTCCTTTAATATTGCTCTCACATCTTGTAAATGTATGGGTTCTCTTACGAGAGGTTCTCTCGTATTGCGTAAGTTGCTTACGCATCGGAAAGTCTTCTTTCTTCGAGATCTGAAGCCAAAAATTATCCTTAATTTTGTATTCATTGTCAACGCAGTGCGGCAGCCGGCAGACCATGGCAGGCTGTATGAGCGTGCTCATTGGCTGCTCAGCGGCAACTGCTTAAGCCTACCAGTGAGCCCTGCGTGACGTCACATCCAATGAGGGTTCCTCATTGGGCTTTGCGCCCTCCACACCCCTTCTAACCGTCAAGATGGGTGTGGCCAGTGTGTATGTAAGGAGGGCTCGTAGGCTGAAATTCTGATTTTCTTGTCTTCAGCGAAGCTCTTCTCATCGCTGGATCTTGAGAGCCGCCGCCGTTGAAACCAGCGACCAGCAAGCCTAGGACAGCGCCTGAGGAAGCCGGCCGCCTTCGCCACCTTAAGCCATCCGTGCCTGCTACGCTATCCGGCGACATATCCTTTTATTACTGCTGTGTGTGCTCGCCCTGCGACACACACTATCTCTCACTGTTCTAAAAGAGCACGAGGCGTTTTTGTCAAAAAACCCTGCGGGCTCGACTTGAAGTTTTCGACCAAGCTGTCGCTCCGCCTGTCCCTGCCGGGCCGCGCAAGAAGAAGCCGCTCGCAGAGACCACCGGAGACTGTTGTGACTGAGGAGCTCGCCGGAACCTCTCCCTCAAGCTTCTCTCTCGCCCTCTCCGCCCCCCCTCCCGGCCGCTCAACCGCCGGCTCTCGCCCGCGCCGCCGCCGCGTCAGGGGATGAGGCGAATGAGATAGACACCCTCCCTCTGTTCGAGCCGCGCTACTGCGCTGCTCACGAGGGATGGCAGAAACGGACGGTCCTGGAGCTCTCTTTACGTTACAAGAAAGCTACTCCGTCCTCGCGCGGACCTACCTCAATTTCTCACACATTTCTCAGTCCCCTCTAAGTTCAGGCGACTGTAATTGTTCATATTGCAGTATACGAGCCTGTTATAAATACACGCAAGCCTGCAAGCAAACGCCGTCACAAGACCCCCATGGCCGATCCCGGTGAGACAGGATCTCCTCTCTCAAGCCGGTGGATCGATCTGGCATCCCCATCCGGAGCGATGGTCTCTGCATGCATGGATAATCAACGGATACCCTTCCTACAGGAGCTGTTGGATAAGGGCAGGTCCCCTTCCACGCTCAAAGTATATGTGGCGGTTATTGCAGCGTTCGCTGAGTCGACGCGCGGCCGGGCAATAGGAAGGAACGAGCTCATTATCCGCTTCCTCAGAGGAGCTAGACGGATGAATCCCCCGCGGCCCCCCTCGGTTCCTATCTGGGATCTGTCCTTGGTCCTGGAGGCCCTGAAGGCTTTTCCCTTTGAACCGCTTGAATCCGTGGATCCAAAGTACCTTTCGCTCAAAACCGTTTTTCTGATAGCTCTGTCTTCAGTCAAACGAGTGGGTGATTTGCACGCGCTATCTGTTAGCACTGCATGTCTTGAGTTCGGACCAAATGACTCAAAAGTCATTCTCAGACCGAGACACGGTTACATCCCCAAAGCGATTGGAACCCCCTTTAGGGCACAAATCATCTCCCTTTCGGCTCTGCCAGCATCCGACAATGGGGACAGTGATAACCTCCTATGCCCTGTCCGGGCGCTGAGAGTTTACATCACGCGCTCCGCCGCTTTCAGGCGTTCCGAGCAGCTCTTCGTTTCTTTTGGCGGACGCACCAAGGGTCTCGCCGCCTCGAAGCAGAGCCTGTCCAGGTGGATAGTGGACGCGATTGCAGCAGCTTACGCCTCCAAACACCTGCAGTGCCCTCTGGGTATCAGAGCCCACTCCACTAGAGGCATGGCCTCTTCATGGGCCTGGTCCAGCTGAATTTCTATTCACGATATTTGTATGGCGGCGGGCTGGGCCTCCCCATCGACATTCGTGAGGTTTTATAACCTGGAAGTTCCTGCCTTGCAGGCTAAACTGTTATCAGTATAAGTGGCATGTACGCTCTGCCCAATCGCTCATGCGCAGACTACGTTCATATACTGGTGATATTTCTGGTATGGCACCAAGGGAAGGAGTATTTTGCACTCAGACCGGCTGTGCCGCTCTGTTCCTTATTCCCCGTTATGTGCTTGTGTACCGGTGCTGGCCCGTGCTGCTGGCCGCCCGTCTTACACTCTGTCGCGCTGGGATTATTCTCCCCACAAATAGACTGGTAAATCCGCTCTATTTCTTTCCCTAATATGTGCTTATGTACTGTGTGGGCCCGCGCTGCCGGCCGCACGGTTTACACAGATATGTATAGACCGGCTGTGCCGCTCTATCTATCTACGAAGTGAAGTGCTTTGTACATGTGTTGGCCCGTTTCTCCGAACGGCCACCTGTTTTCAGCGTTATGTTTTCCCCGGTCTCCCTGGGATTCATGTGCTGGATGCTCGGCGCGCACTGCGTTGACAAAGGGTTCCCGATGCGTAAGCAACTTACGCAATACGAGAGAACCTCTCGTAAGAGAACGTACTCGGTTACCTAATGTAACCTCGGTTCTCTCTAGAAGAGGGAACGAGTATTGCGTAACCTGCCGTGACGCGCCACGAGCTTTTGCGCTTCAGACTGCGAAAACCAGATTTTCAGCCTGTGAGCCCTGCGTATATACACACTGGCCACACCCATCTTGACAGTTAGAAGGGGTGTGGAGGGCGCAAAGCGCCCTCATTGGATGTGACGTCACGCAGGGCTCACTGGTAGGCTTAAGCAGTTGCCGCCGAGCAGCCAATGAGCACGCTCATACAGCTTGCCATGGTCTGCCGGCTGCCGCACTGCGTTGACAATGAATACAAAATTAAGGATAATTTTTGGCTTCAGATCTCGAAGAAAGAAGACTTTCCCGTAGCGTAAGCAACTTACGCAATACTCGTTCCCTCTTCTAGAGAGAACCGAGGTTACATTAGGTAACCGAGTACGATTTTTTACACAGAAAATACAGAATATCAGGACAATCCAGAGGATGTTTTACAGCAGTTTTCTAATAAAACCTCTGAACAGAACTGTGAATATTGTGGGTGTGAAAGAACAATGTGAGGAATCTTTAGAAACCTTCGCTTTATATTAACTGAGCTGAATAATGATCGTCTTTACAGCAGAATTAGTCTTACACGTGTGCTAACTACACACGCTGCGACGCGCGATGAAAGGTTCTTCTCCATGTTAATCGAGTGTTTGTCCTAACCAGCGACGGCGACATGCGACGACTCTATTGTAGAAACGGTTTCTATTTTTCTGCAACGTCGCGCTGGATCAACAAACACAAAGTGTGGCGATGATAATCTCAGGTGCTGTTTATGTGCTTTATTTAATGTTAAAAGCGTGTCATGTGACTCTGAATATCATTTAGTGCTCCAGCTTTGTGGCTGTTAAAGCAACAGTGGATAATTCACCTCAGATCTTGAAATTAAACAGATGGAAACAAGAACGTTGAAGAATTGTGAACAAACAAGTGTATTCTGTGACAAAGATTGCTTTAGTAACTCAGTATATATTTGAATAATGTTCAAATGGTGTAATATTTGTGAATTTGATTATGTAGACTCAATCCATTTTCGTGCGAGTGCCGTCAAGATTACTCTCTGGTGCCGCGCACTCGCCGCGAGACTCCGCCCACACGCTGCTCTGATTGTCTGACTCCGCCCACACGCTGCTCTGATTGGCTGTGGGCTTGATTGATTGTGACGCTTCTCATAGTCGCGTCGCTTCTGGTGTGGACAGACACATTGCTTGTCGCGTCTGGTTAGGACACGGTGTCATATTTGATAAAGTTTGCATCATCAGTTCTGTTTATTTTGTCCCTGGCTCTGCTCCGGAACGCCAGTAAAGTGAGCGAATGAGGAGAAGTGTTGATTATGGTCAGATGATGAGGTTTATGGATGCGTGTTCATGTTTGAGTGAGCGAGGACAGAAGCTCCTCCAGCTGTTTCTCCAGACGCTCGTGTTCTCCGTCGTTCTGGAGGATCCAGTCGAACCGCAGTCCCTCATCCAGGCCGCACTCGGACTCGGCGTCGTCCACACCTGAGCAGCGCACAACAGCGTTAGCTCTTCAGGGCTCTCGTTTATAAAACACTTATAATACATGCGCCATATTCAGACTTATAAAACGTATGATAAAACATGTTACCACATTTCACTTCCATTCTTTCAGGGGTAAATCAAGAAGAAAGTACACACTGTACTGTGTGGTAAATATGAACACATCTCTCCTATTCTCAGATCTCTACACTGGCTGCCAGTTCACCAGAGAAGCACGTTTTTAAATCTCTACATAACTTATCTCCTTATCTCTCTGAGCTTCTTCATCCCTACACTGCCTCCGCCCGGAGGCCTGGGATCCCGGGCTCTGCTGGGAACGCGTCGCTCTAGACTGGAGCGTAGAGGGCCACGGCTCTGGAGCCTCGAGAGATCAGAGCGGCCCCGTCTCTGTCTGCGTTCAAGTCTCTTTAAAAACCTACCCGTTTCCTTTACTATATGGATTCTTTTCTTCGGTTGGTTTTACTAATGTATGTTTGAGTCTGATACTGTTTTGCTACTCCTGTTTTACTCTTAGCTATGTTGCTCTTAGTTTTTGTTTTATTTGTTGTTATGCATGTTATATCTTTTTTTAATCTTGTTGTTCTGTAAAGCACTTTGGTCAGCCTAGTGGTGCTGTGATCTGGTGTGGGTGTGTGTGTGTGTGTGTGTGTGTGTGTGTGTGTGTGTGTGTGTTGTACCTGTGGTGAACCTCCAGCCCCGCTGTGATCTGGTCTGCTCTGACGCCTCCACACGCACACACACACATCGGTCGGGAAACTCCTGCCGGAACCACTGTATATCCGATCTCCTCCTGCAGTCACTGACGATCTGAGGAAGAGTTTGTGTTAATGAGGTCACATGACGACAGGAGAGCGCGTTACTGAGGTCACATGACGACAGGAGAGCGTTACTGAGGTCACATGACGACAGGAGAGCGTGTGTTACTGAGGTCACATGACGACAGGAGAGCGTGTGTTACTGAGGTCACATGACGACAGCAGAGAGTGTGTTACCGAGGTCACATGATGACATGAGAGCGCGTTACTGAGGTCACATGACGACAGGCGAGCGTGTGTTACCGAGGTCACATGACGACAGGAGAGCGTGTGTTACCGAGGTCACATGACGACAGGAGAGCGTGTGTTACTGAGGTCACATGACGACAGGAGAGCGTGTGTTACCGAGGTCACATGACGACAGGAGAGCGCGTTACTGAGGTCACATGACGACAGGAGAGCGTGTGTTACCGAGGTCACATGACGACAGGAGAGCGCGTTACTGAGGTCACATGACGACAGGAGAGCGTGTGTTACCGAGGTCACATGACGACAGGAGAGCGTGTGTTACCGAGGTCACATGACGACAGGAGAGCGTGTGTTACTGAGGTCACATGACGACAGGAGAGCGTGTGTTACCGAGGTCACATGACGACAGGAGAGCGCGTTACTGAGGTCACATGACGACAGCAGAGCGTGTGTTACCGAGGTCACATGACGACAGGAGAGCGTGTGTTACTGAGGTCACATGACGACAGGAGAGCGTGTGTTACCGAGGTCACATGACGACAGGAGAGCGTGTGTTACCGAGGTCACATGACGACAGGAGAGCGTGTGTTACTGAGGTCACATGACGACAGGAGAGCGTGTTACTGAGGTCACATGACGACAGGAGAGCGTGTTACTGAGGTCACATGACGACAGCAGAGCGCGCGTTACTGAGGTCACATGACGACAGGAGAGCGTGTGTTACTGAGGTCACATGACGACAGAAGAGCGTGTGTTACCGAGGTCACATGACGACAGCAGAGCGTGTGTTTCCGAGGTCACATGACGACAGGAGAGCGTGTGTTACCGAGGTCACATGACGACAGGCGAGCGTGTGTTACCGAGGTCACATGACGACAGGAGAGCGTGTGTTACTGAGGTCACATGACGACAGGAGAGCGTTACTGAGGTCACATGACGACAGGAGAGCGTGTGTTACTGAGGTCACATGACGACAGCAGAGCGTGTGTTACTGAGGTCACATGACGACAGCAGAGAGTGTGTTACCGAGGTCACATGATGACATGAGAGCGCGTTACTGAGGTCACATGACGACAGGCGAGCGTGTGTTACTGAGGTCACATGACGACAGGAGAGCGTGTGTTACCGAGGTCACATGACGACAGGAGAGCGTGTGTTACTGAGGTCACATGACGACAGGAGAGCGTGTGTTACCGAGGTCACATGACGACAGGAGAGCGCGTTACTGAGGTCACATGACGACAGGAGAGCGTGTGTTACCGAGGTCACATGACGACAGGAGAGCGTGTGTTACCGAGGTCACATGACGACAGGAGAGCGTGTGTTACTGAGGTCACATGACGACAGGAGAGCGTGTTACTGAGGTCACATGACGACAGGAGAGCGTGTTACTGAGGTCACATGACGACAGCAGAGCGCGCGTTACTGAGGTCACATGACGACAGAAGAGCGTGTGTTACCGAGGTCACATGACGACAGCAGAGCGTGTGTTACCGAGGTCACATGACGACAGGAGAGCGTGTGTTACCGAGGTCACATGACGACAGGCGAGCGTGTGTTACCGAGGTCACATGACGACAGGAGAGCGTGTGTTACTGAGGTCACATGACGACAGGAGAGCGTGTGTTACCGAGGTCACATGACGACAGGAGAGCGTGTGTTACCGAGGTCACATGACGACAGGAGAGCGTGTGTTACTGAGGTCACATGACGACAGGAGAGCGTGTGTTACTGAGGTCACATGACGACAGGAGAGCGTGTTACTGAGGTCACATGACGACAGCAGAGCGCGCGTTACTGAGGTCACATGACGACAGCAGAGCGTGTGTTACCGAGGTCACATGACGACAGCAGAGCGTGTGTTACCGAGGTCACATGACGACAGGAGAGCGTGTGTTACCGAGGTCACATGACGACAGGCGAGCGTGTGTTACCGAGGTCACATGACGACAGGAGAGCGTGTGTTACTGAGGTCACATGACGACAGGCGAGCGTGTGTTACCGAGGTCACATGACGACAGGAGAGCGTGTGTTACCGAGGTCACAGGCGAGCGTGTGTTACCGAGGTCACATGACGACAGGAGAGCGTGTGTTACCGAGGTCACATGACGACAGGAGAGCGTGTGTTACTGAGGTCACATGACGACAGGAGAGCGTGTGTTACTGAGGTCACATGACGACAGGAGAGCGTGTGTTACTGAGGTCACATGACGACAGGAGAGCGCGTGTTACTGAGGTCACATGACGACAGGAGAGCGTGTGTTACTGAGGTCACATGACGACAGGAGAGCGTGTGTTACCGAGGTCACATGACGACAGGAGAGCGTGTTACTGAGGTCACATGACGACAGCAGAGCGTGTGTTACTGAGGTCACAGGACGACAGGAGAGCGTGTGTTACTGAGGTCACATGACGACAGGCGAGCGTGTGTTACTGAGGTCACATGACGACAGGAGAGCGTGTGTTACTGAGGTCACATGACGACAGGAGAGCGTGTGTTACTGAGGTCACATGACGACAGGAGAGCGTGTGTTACTGAGGTCACATGACGACAGCAGAGCGTGTGTTACTGAGGTCACATGACGACAGCAGAGCGTGTGTTACTGAGGCCACATGACGACAGGAGAGCGTGTGTTACTGAGGTCACATGACGACAGCAGAGCGTGTGTTACTGAGGCCACATGACGACAGGAGAGCGTGTGTTACTGAGGTCACATGACGACAGGAGAGCGTGTGTTACTGAGGTCACATGACGACAGCAGAGCGTGTGTTACTGAGGTCACATGACGACAGCAGAGCGTGTGTTACTGAGGTCACATGACGACAGCAGAGCGTGTGTTACTGAGGTCACATGACGACAGCAGAGCGTGTGTTACTGAGGTCACATGACGACAGCAGAGCGTGTGTTACTGAGGTCACATGACGACAGCAGAGCGTGTGTTACTGAGGTCACATGACGACAGCAGAGCGTGTGTTACTGAGGTCACATGACGACAGGAGAGCGTGTGTTACTGAGGTCACATGACGACAGGAGAGCGCGTGTTACTGAGGTCACATGACGACAGGAGAGCGTGTTACTGAGGTCACATGACGACAGCAGAGCGCGCGTTACTGAGGTCACATGACGACAGGAGAGCGTGTGTTACTGAGGTCACATGACGACAGGAGAGCGTGTGTTACCGAGGTCACATGACGACAGGCGAGCGTGTGTTACCGAGGTCACATGACGACAGGAGAGCGTGTGTTACTGAGGTCACATGACGACAGGCGAGCGTGTGTTACCGAGGTCACATGACGACAGGAGAGCGTGTGTTACTGAGGTCACATGACGACAGGAGAGCGTGTGTTACTGAGGTCACATGACGACAGGAGAGCGTGTGTTACTGAGGTCACATGACGACAGGAGAGCGTGTGTTACTGAGGTCACATGACGACAGGAGAGCGCGTGTTACTGAGGTCACATGACGACAGGAGAGCGTGTGTTACTGAGGTCACATGACGACAGGAGAGCGTGTGTTACTGAGGTCACATGACGACAGGAGAGCGTGTGTTACTGAGGTCACATGACGACAGGAGAGCGTGTGTTACCGAGGTCACATGACGACAGGAGAGCGTGTTACTGAGGTCACATGACGACAGCAGAGCGTGTGTTACTGAGGTCACAGGACGACAGGAGAGCGTGTGTTACTGAGGTCACATGACGACAGGCGAGCGTGTGTTACTGAGGTCACATGACGACAGCAGAGCGTGTGTTACTGAGGTCACATGACGACAGGAGAGCGTGTGTTACTGAGGTCACATGACGACAGGAGAGCGTGTGTTACTGAGGTCACATGACGACAGGAGAGCGTGTGTTACTGAGGTCACATGACGACAGCAGAGCGTGTGTTACTGAGGTCACATGACGACAGGAGAGCGTGTGTTACTGAGGTCACATGACGACAGGAGAGCGTGTGTTACTGAGGTCACATGACGACAGCAGAGCGTGTGTTACCGAGGTCACAGGACGACAGGAGAGCGTGTGTTACTGAGGTCACATGACGACAGGCGAGCGTGTGTTACTGAGGTCACATGACGACAGCAGAGCGTGTGTTACTGAGGTCACATGACGACAGGAGAGCGTGTGTTACTGAGGTCACATGACGACAGGAGAGCGTGTGTTACTGAGGTCACATGACGACAGGAGAGCGTGTGTTACTGAGGCCACATGACGACAGGAGAGCGTGTGTTACTGAGGTCACATGACGACAGCAGAGCGTGTGTTACTGAGGCCACATGACGACAGGAGAGCGTGTGTTACTGAGGTCACATGACGACAGGAGAGCGTGTGTTACTGAGGTCACATGACGACAGCAGAGCGTGTGTTACTGAGGTCACATGACGACAGCAGAGCGTGTGTTACTGAGGTCACATGACGACAGCAGAGCGTGTGTTACTGAGGTCACATGACGACAGCAGAGCGTGTGTTACTGAGGTCACATGACGACAGCAGAGCGTGTGTTACTGAGGTCACATGACGACAGCAGAGCGTGTGTTACTGAGGTCACATGACGACAGCAGAGCGTGTGTTACTGAGGTCACATGACGACAGGAGAGCGTGTGTTACTGAGGTCACATGACGACAGGAGAGCGCGTGTTACTGAGGTCACATGACGACAGCAGAGCGTGTGTTACTGAGGCCACATGACGACAGGAGAGCGTGTGTTACTGAGGTCACATGACGACAGGAGAGCGTGTGTTACCGAGGTCACATGACGACAGGAGAGCGTGTGTTACTGAGGTCACATGACGACAGGAGAGCGTGTGTTACTGAGGTCACATGACGACAGGAGAGCGTGTGTTACTGAGGTCACATGACGACAGGAGAGCGTGTGTTACTGAGGTCACATGACGACAGGAGAGCGTGTGTTACTGAGGTCACATGACGACAGGAGAGCGTGTGTTACTGAGGTCACATGACGACAGGAGAGCGTGTGTTACTGAGGTCACATGACGACAGGAGAGCGTGTGTTACTGAGGTCACATGACGACAGGAGAGCGTGTGTTACTGAGGTCCAGGCTCAGTCGCTCAGTTCTCGAACAGTGTATGATTATGATTATGATTATGTACCCAGACGGGTTTCTCAGCGTGTTGGACGGCCAGCCGGCAGAAGAAGCCCGAGTCCTGCTGTCTCCTCATCTCTCCCCAGCGGATCATCTCGGCCCGATGCCTCTCCTTATACTGACCACAGCCCAGCAGCTCCTCGTAGTCCAGACCATGATCCTGAACACACACACACACACACGCCAGTCAAACATCATGATCCTGAACAACACACACACACGCCAGTCAAACATCATGATCCTGAACAACACACACACCAGTCAAAGTGTGTTTACACATTAAACTGAAATTAAAATGAGCACTGCACAATTCTGGATAAACTGCAAATCATGATTTTTAATTAGCTTGTTTCATTACTGGATTAACTTTAGTGATCATATGAGTTATAGAGACAGAAATAATGATGCTGTGTGGATGAAGAGACTGAAGCGGTTTCAACTGTGAATCTCATGATCTCTGGAGGATCATGTGACACTGAAGACTGGAGTAATGAAGCTTTGATCACAGGAATAATAAAAACACTTTACTATTCATAGACAACAGCTGTTTTACATTGGAATAATATTTCACTGTTTTTACTGTATTTCTGATCAATATTTGTAGATTTTATTTGTAGATTTTATTATTCTTCAATAGATTTTCTGGACTACTGATCGACTACTGCTTTCCTGTACGCCCTCTGATCATTTACATGAGATATGGGAGTGATATAGTACAGGAGTAACTTCTGTCAAACAGTCCCGGTCATTATTCTCCTCACCCTAAACTACTGAGATTGAGGTCAGAGGTCATTTACAGCAGCTTAGATGAGAGGGACATCACAGCTGTCAAGAAGAAGCGACAGATCCTTCCTTCTATATTGATTATTGAAAAAGAACAAATGTAAGGCGGAGCATGGTTCTGTGCGCCGGTTGCTGATTGGATGTTGGGACGTGGGCGTGGCTCTCAACAGTGTATGCAGATGAGCGTGTGCATAAATGCCTAATGTATAGAATATGATACAAAACAATTCACATATGCAAACTCTTTTTTTTTAAGTTAAATATTTAGCCTAAAGTTTAGAAATCTGCATGTTATCACACATGTCAGGCTATCCAGGGTTAAAGAGTGTAGTATACCTGTGCATACTGCAGTTTGAGTGGCGCAGACAGTCTGAGTATACAGCACACCTCTGCAGTCAGCCTGCGATCACAACAACAACATCAGCATCAGCGTTCATGCAGAGCTCACCTGTGCGCGCGACACTCAACTCACCTGTGCGCGCGACACTCAACTCACCTGTGCTGAATCAAATCTGCCACATAATCCTTCCCTGACTTCCGCTTCCCACTGAATAACAGGATAATCCTCGGCTGTGTGTGTGTCATGGCTGTGATCGCATGTAATGTGTTCTCCACACTCATCAACACATGTTCAGTATGAGGAACGACTTCATCTCGACTTTACCGTAATGAACCAAGATGTCGCTGCCACCGAAACGCATAAACACGCTTTGATGCTGCTATTCTAGTTTTTCTCACTCAGTTATGTTTATTAACTTATTTAATTGTGTTCTTTAAGACATCAGTGCAGATTTTTCTTCCACTGAAGGAAGCAGTGAATGTAGATGTGTGATGTTAGGTCCGTGTTCGTGATGTTAGGTGTAATTACGGTAATCGCGCGAGTGTCACGCCATCAGCTCACGGGGTATGTGCTTAATATATTCACATCCTTTTAACGCTAAATTATTTTGATATTACTTAAATAGCGCCAGAGACTCTTTCATAAAACAATTGTCTTAAAATACTCACGTATTTCTTTACTACTTTTTTTCTGGCATCACTGACCCGGAAGTGAAACCACACCAGCGGGTCTCTGGATTTTGTTTATTTTCATTCACCGAGGTGTCAAAATATTTACCTGCATGTGTGCTAACACTCTGACTAACTGCGTCTAATACATATATTATTTCCTTCTAATATCTTTATTTATTATTAAATGTTTGATTTGATTTCACTTTATCGTCATATGGAGTTTTTCCTTATTTTTGAAAGACGAATAGCTCATATGATACATGTTTTATCTTGTGCTTTAAATGCCAAATGTCTGATTTTACACGGATAATAACGTACAGATCTTGGCGAGTGCGTTCTTTTAGTTCCCCGTGACCCGGAAGTGTTGGATCCGCCGCAGTGCTGTTGCCCCTTCTCCTCGGGTGTTTGTTTACCTGTGAGGTTCTGCGGTTCTGGACTGGATGTGATGAACGGAAGCGCGAACACGCCTCTGGATAAAGAGGAGCACGTGCTGAAGCTCGGAGACAGCTTCGAGAAGAGACCCAAATCATCCTTCCACACCATCAGATGTGAGTGACTCAAACACAGCTCTGATCTCGAGATTAGTGTTTAGCAGAAGCACCTTTAGCTTTAGCAGCTGAATAACACACATCCCGCGCGTAGAGGTGCGGTGACGTCATTGACAGCAGCGGGAAAATCAGACGGGATAATTTTGGCGCGATATTAACAGACAACTGAAGAAGCTAACGTAATCTGCGGGCTTTTATTATTTTGGCCCTGATTAATTACCAAATTATTTAAAAATGTATATATTGGTAACACTTTGTTTGAATGAAAATTGAATTTAAACAAAGTGAAAATTTAAACGCAAAAAATGCAAAAATTCAATTAATTTTTAAATTTAAACGCATGAAAGTGAATTTGCGAACTAGAACGAAATGTGTGTCATGTGAGTGACAGGTTAAAGCCCCGCCCTCGTCATCAGAGAAGAGGAACTTATTCTGATTCAAGATTAAAAACACAATAATGATGATGTGTGCGGATAAATCATTCAGAATAAACACGGCTATATTCCATAAAAACACAAGACTTGTCCATTTTGATTGAAGACCATTAAAGTGCCCCTATTATGCTATTTTAAAGTCTCCTTTTGTTTTGGAGTCTCCTACAATAACTTTACTTGTATCAAAAGTAAAAAAACAAATCTTACTCCATCCTTTGGCTTTCCTCAGTGTAGTGAGATCGACAGACGATCTGCATTAGCAGACAGTTGTAGGTAATAGTGGCCCACAGCTGATCAGCAGAAGTATTTCAGGAAGATAATAATAACAACGTGAGTTTATGCCGGAAACTTACACAATATAAAACACAAAACTAAGGATTTTGAACACCCGGTAGAAAAGGTATACATCAATAATTAGTCATACTTACAGGGTGTGATTCTGAGGAGCAAGCTGGTCCAAATAAACCATAATAGGGGCACTAATGGTAAAAAATACAACTTTTGATTTTAAGAATGTATTAATAATCACTGAAACTAACATTAGCTGAGATTAATAAATGCTTTAGAAGTATTTTTCATAGGCAGTTCATGTTAACAAAGGTAGTAATGTTAAGCATCTAATTGAAAAGTGTTACCAAGATACTATTATTAAATAATCAGAACCTTAAAGTGCAGAATGTAAACTGCTTAATTATATATATTCAGATTTACAGAAAAGCCTGTTTGAATAATGATATTTTAATCTGCACAGGTGAAACTAATAGAGAGCTGTTTATTCTATTTACAACACACATTAATATGCCATTTCTCCACACACAAACGCGTTTATCGCCAATAACGATTCTGTAATAATATCGCAGCTCTACCCTGTGATGAGGTCCTGTTTTTTAATTTCACAATTTATTTACTTTATGTAAGCTATTTTAAATTGCATCAATCTCATAACATATATTATACTCATACTGTAGTATTATGATTGATTAATCAGTTTATTAAATTGAAATATCTCACATTAAAAAACAACACAGATACATTAAATTAGGTAATTATAAAAACTGCCCTTAATGGAAAATATCCTGCTTTTTTTACACCCTTTCCACTGTTTCCACTGGCGTAAATATTGGGAAAAGTAATAAATGTGATGAATGTCTCCAGAACTGGTCATAAAACACAGTTAATAACTTTCACGGTTGTAATGGAATTAGTTCAATCTTGTTTTGATGGATTGTAATAAGGGTTAGGAGTAGAGTTTCGATGACCACCCTGATAGTGATGTCACACGTTTGCGTGTCCTGTGTGTGCTCCTCAGATGACTTTAAGCCGGCGTCGATCGACACGGCGTGTGAAGGAGAGCTGCAGGTGGGCAAGGGCGAGGAGGTGACCATCACACTCCCACACATCCCGGTAAGAGTGTGTCCGTCTGCCGTGTGTGTGTGTGTGTGTGTGTGTGTGTGCTCACTCACTCTCGTCCGCAGGGATCCACGCCGCCCATGACCGTCTTCAAGGGCAACAAGAGGCCGTATCAGAAGGACTGCGTGCTCATCATCAACCACGACACGGGCGAGTACATGCTGGAGAAGCTGAGCAGCAGCATACAGGTCAAGAAGACCAGGTGAGCGGAGGAGTCGGTCATGTGCTGAGTTAAAGACACACCTGCGTCTCTCTCTTCATGACTGGAGCAGGTTTATTAGGCTGCTGTCACTTTAAGAGCAATATACTGATACACACGCGCTCTTTCTCAGTGTTTACATTCACTATAACCGACTATTCTGGTTATCGGATGCCCATTTTCCACAAGCTGGTATGATTCTTTAGGGTCTTCATGTAAAGTGTGAAAACATTCCTCAATGGTTGTGTAAAACAACACCCTTTACCTCCGCAAACACAGCTCTGTTCACAGCGACCCGTTTCAGTGCGTGTCTCTTTAAATGATAATGAGCAGCTGCTCACCCCCCATTACACAACAAATACAATACAACTAAAGTACAAATGAGATAAACAGTGCTTTAAGTTTTCCAGGAAGAGTACTAGTGGTATTCAGATAAGTAATAGCCTACAACACACATTGAGTAAAGTAATCAAATGTAAAATAACACTGCTGTGTACATTAAATATAGACTAATCCTTATTAAAACTACAAAAGTTATTCATTTAAGAGCAGTGAGTGATTTTATCTTTGTGTCTTGTTGTTTGATTAACAATAATGACTGAAGCAGGTTTATTAGGCTGCTGTCACTTTAAGAGCTCCACGGATCCAATATACTGTTACACACACGCTCCTCCTCAGTGTTTACATTTACCTAAGACGTAACCGACTGTGTTTAGGAGGATATTCGGCAAAATGGCAATTCAGCATATTTGTGCGTAGGATATTTGCCCCTTTAGCTGTGTGTCTGTATACCACAGTATACTCCGCTTATGCGCATTCGGTCTCGTCCCGGATCGCGCACACAGACAGCCGTCTGGGGGACAGCATCTCTTTCTCAACTTTTTACGTTTTTAATGACACTGTTTAATATCAAACACGTCCTATAGTGTGGTGTGAAGCTCAAAACTGAGTGAGTCCAGTTAATCCAGACGATAAATACGCTCAGCTCTCCTGCATAAATCATGCTCACCTCACTCAAGCTCTTCTGCACTGGAATACACTGCTGGTGTTTGTGTGTGTAAGCACTGATGCATGCAATATCACCCAGTGTTCAGATCCTGCAGGACCAGTTACAGATGCACAACTCTGCAATCATTCTCACTAAAACATGCAGTGTGAGCGTTTGATTGAGATCACAGTGAATGCGTGTGTATGTCTGCGCTCATGTGTCAGTGAGATGAGGTGTTGATGACGAGTGTGTGTGTTGGTCAGGGCCGAGGGCAGCGGTGATGACGAGTGTGTGTGTTGGTCAGGGCTGAGGGCAGCGGTGATGACGTGTGTGTGTGTTGGTCAGGGCCGAGGGCAGCGGTGATGACGAGTGCGTGTGTTGATCAGGGCCGAGGGCAGCGGTGATGACGAGTGTGTGTGTTGGTCAGGGCCGAGGGCAGCGGTGATGACGAGTGTGTGTGTTGGTCAGGGACGAGGGCAGCGGTGATGACGTGTGTGTGTGTTGGTCAGGGCCGAGGGCAGCGGTGATGACGAGTGCGTGTGTTGGTCAGGGCCGAGGGCAGCGGTGATGACGAGTGTGTGTGTTGATCAGGGCCGAGGGCAGCGGTGATGACGAGTGCGTGTGTTGGTCAGGGCCGAGGGCAGCGGTGATGACGAGTGCGTGTGTTGGTCAGGGCCGAGGGCAGCGGTGATGACGAGTGCGTGTGTTGGTCAGGGTCGAGGGCAGCGGTGATGACGAGTGCGTGTGTTGGTCAGGGCCGAGGGCAGCGGTGATGACGAGTGCGTGTGTTGGTCAGGGCCGAGGGCAGCGGTGATGATGTGTGTGTGTGTTGGTCAGGGTCGAGGGCAGCGGTGATGACGAGTGCGTGTGTTGGTCAGGGCCGAGGGCAGCGGTGATGATGAGTGCGTGTGTTGGTCAGGGCCGAGGGCAGCGGTGATGACGAGTGTGTGTGTTGATCAGGGCCGAGGGCAGCGGTGATGACGAGTGCGTGTGTTGGTCAGGGCCGAGGGCAGCGGTGATGACGAGTGTGTGTGTTGATCAGGGCCGAGGGCAGCGGTGATGACGAGTGTGTGTGTTGGTCAGGGCCGAGGGCAGCGGTGATGATGAGTGTGTGTTGGTCAGGGCCGAGGGCAGCGGTGATGACGAGTGCGTGTGTTGATCAGGGCCGAGGGCAGCGGTGATGACGAGTGCGTGTGTTGATCAGGGCCGAGGGCAGCGGTGATGACGAGTGTGTGTGTTGGTCAGGGCCGAGGGCAGCGGTGATGACGAGTGCGTGTGTTGGTCAGGGTCGAGGGCAGCGGTGATGACGAGTGTGTGTTGATCAGGGCCGAGGGCAGCGGTGATGACGAGTGCGTGTGTTGATCAGGGCCGAGGGCAGCGGTGATGACGAGTGCGTGTGTTGGTCAGGGCCGAGGGCAGCGGTGATGACGAGTGCGTGTGTTGGTCAGGGTCGAGGGCAGCGGTGATGACGAGTGCGTGTGTTGGTCAGGGCCGAGGGCAGCGGTGATGACGAGTGCGTGTGTTGGTCAGGGCCGAGGGCAGCGGTGATGACGAGTGCGTGTGTTGATCAGGGCCGAGGGCAGCGGTGATGACGAGTGCGTGTGTTGGTCAGGGTCGAGGGCAGCGGTGATGACGAGTGCGTGTGTTGATCAGGGCCGAGGGCAGCGGTGATGACGAGTGCGTGTGTTGGTCAGGGCCGAGGGCAGCGGTGATGACGAGTGCGTGTGTTGGTCAGGGTCGAGGGCAGCGGTGATGACGAGTGCGTGTGTTGATCAGGGTCGAGGGCAGCGGTGATGACGAGTGCGTGTGTTGATCAGGGCCGAGGGCAGCGGTGATGACGAGTGTGTGTGTTGATCAGGGCCGAGGGCAGCGGTGATGACGAGTGCGTGTGTTGATCAGGGCCGAGGGCAGCGGTGATGACGAGTGTGTGTGTTGGTCAGGGCCGAGGGCAGCGGTGATGACGAGTGTGTGTGTTGGTCAGGGCCGAGGGCAGCGGTGATGACGAGTGTGTGTGTTGGTCAGGGCCGAGGGCAGCGGTGATGACGAGTGTGTGTTGGTCAGGGTCGAGGGCAGCGGTGATGACGAGTGTGTGTGTTGGTCAGGGCCGAGGGCAGCGGTGATGACGAGTGTGTGTGTTGATCAGGGCCGAGGGCAGCGGTGATGACGAGTGCGTGTGTTGGTCAGGGCAGAGGGCAGCGGTGATGACGAGTGCGTGTGTTGGTCAGGGTCGAGGGCAGCGGTGATGACGAGTGCGTGTGTTGATCAGGGCCGAGGGCAGCGGTGATGACGAGTGCATGTGTTGATCAGGGTCGAGGGCAGCGGTGATGACGAGTGCGTGTGTTGATCAGGGCCGAGGGCAGCGGTGATGACGAGTGCGTGTGTTGATCAGGGTCGAGGGCAGCGGTGATGACGAGTGCGTGTGTTGATCAGGGCCGAGGGCAGCGGTGATGACGAGTGCGTGTGTTGATCAGGGCCGAGGGCAGCGGTGATGACGAGTGTGTGTGTTGATCAGGGCCGAGGGCAGCGGTGATGACGAGTGCGTGTGTTGGTCAGGGCTGAGGGCAGCGGTGATGACGAGTGTGTGTGTTGGTCAGGGCCGAGGGCAGCGGTGATGACGAGTGCGTGTGTTGGTCAGGGCCGAGGGCAGCGGTGATGATGTGTGTGTGTGTTGGTCAGGGCCGAGGGCAGCGGTGATGACGTGTGTGTGTGTTGGTCAGGGCCGAGGGCAGCGGTGATGACGAGTGCGTGTGTTGGTCAGGGCCGAGGGCAGCGGTGATGACGAGTGCGTGTGTTGGTCAGGGCCGAGGGCAGCGGTGATGATGTGTGTGTGTGTTGATCAGGGCCGAGGGCAGCGGTGATGATGTGTGTGTGTGTTGGTCAGGGCCGAGGGCAGCGGTGATGATGTGTGTGTGTGTTGGTCAGGGCCGAGGGCAGCGGTGATGACGAGTGTGTGTGTTGGTCAGGGACGAGGGCAGCGGTGATGACGAGTGCGTGTGTTGATCAGGGCCGAGGGCAGCGGTGATGATGTGTGTGTGTGTTGGTCAGGGCCGAGGGCAGCGGTGATGATGTGTGTGTGTGTTGGTCAGGGCCGAGGGCAGCGGTGATGACGAGTGTGTGTGTTGGTCAGGGCCGAGGGCAGCGGTGATGATGTGTGTGTGTGTTGGTCAGGGCCGAGGGCAGCGGTGATGATGTGTGTGTGTGTTGGTCAGGGCCGAGGGCAGCGGTGATGACGAGTGTGTGTGTTGATCAGGGACGAGGGCAGCGGTGATGACGAGTGCGTGTGTTGATCAGGGCCGAGGGCAGCGGTGATGATGTGTGTGTGTGTTGGTCAGGGCCGAGGGCAGCGGTGATGATGTGTGTGTGTGTTGGTCAGGGCCGAGGGCAGCGGTGATGACGAGTGTGTGTGTTGGTCAGGGCCGAGGGCAGCGGTGATGATGTGTGTGTGTGTTGGTCAGGGCCGAGGGCAGCGGTGATGACGAGTGTGTGTGTGTTGGTCAGGGCCGAGGGTAGCGGTGATGACGAGTGGGTGTGTTGGTCAGGGCCGAGGGCAGCGGTGATGACGAGTGGGTGTGTTGGTCAGGGCCGAGGGCAGCGGTGATGACGAGTGTGTGTGTGTTGGTCAGGGCCGAGGGCAGCGGTGATGACGAGTGCGTGTGTTGATCAGGGCCGAGGGCAGCGGTGATGACGAGTGCGTGTGTTGGTCAGGGTCGAGGGCAGCGGTGATGACGAGTGCGTGTGTTGATCAGGGCCGAGGGCAGCGGTGATGACGAGTGTGTGTGTTGATCAGGGCCGAGGGCAGCGGTGATGACGAGTGCGTGTGTTGGTCAGGGCCGAGGGCAGCGGTGATGACGAGTGCGTGTGTTGGTCAGGGCCGAGGGCAGCGGTGATGACGAGTGCGTGTGTTGATCAGGGCCGAGGGCAGCGGTGATGACGAGTGCGTGTGTTGATCAGGGCCGAGGGCAGCGGTGATGACGAGTGTGTGTGTTGATCAGGGCCGAGGGCAGCGGTGATGACGAGTGCGTGTGTTGATCAGGGCCGAGGGCAGCGGTGATGATGAGTGCGTGTGTTGGTCAGGGTCGAGGGCAGCGGTGATGACGAGTGCGTGTGTTGGTCAGGGCCGAGGGCAGCGGTGATGACGAGTGCGTGTGTTGATCAGGGCCGAGGGCAGCGGTGATGACGAGTGCGTGTGTTGATCAGGGCCGAGGGCAGCGGTGATGACGAGTGCGTGTGTTGATCAGGGCCGAGGGCAGCGGTGATGATGAGTGCGTGTGTTGGTCAGGGTCGAGGGCAGCGGTGATGACGAGTGCGTGTGTTGGTCAGGGTCGAGGGCAGCGGTGATGACGAGGGTCGAGGGCAGCGGTGATGACGAGTGCGTGTGTTGGTCAGGGCTGAGGGCAGCGGTGATGACGAGTGCGTGTGTTGGTCAGGGCCGAGGGCAGCGGTGATGACGAGTGCGTGTGTTGGTCAGGGCCGAGGGCAGCGGTGATGACGAGTGTGTGTGTTGATCAGGGCCGAGGGCAGCGGTGATGACGAGTGCGTGTGTTGGTCAGGGCCGAGGGCAGCGGTGATGACGAGTGCGTGTGTTGGTCAGGGCCGAGGGCAGCGGTGATGATGAGTGCGTGTGTTGGTCAGGGTCGAGGGCAGCGGTGATGACGAGTGCGTGTGTTGGTCAGGGTCGAGGGCAGCGGTGATGACGAGGGTCGAGGGCAGCGGTGATGACGAGTGCGTGTGTTGGTCAGGGCTGAGGGCAGCGGTGATGACGAGTGCGTGTGTTGGTCAGGGCCGAGGGCAGCGGTGATGACGAGTGCGTGTGTTGGTCAGGGCCGAGGGCAGCGGTGATGACGAGTGTGTGTGTTGATCAGGGCCGAGGGCAGCGGTGATGACGAGTGCGTGTGTTGGTCAGGGCCGAGGGCAGCGGTGATGACGAGTGCGTGTGTTGGTCAGGGCCGAGGGCAGCGGTGATGACGAGTGTGTGTGTTGGTCAGGGCCGAGGGCAGCGGTGATGACGAGTGTGTGTGTGTTGGTCAGGGCCGAGGGCAGCGGTGATGACGAGTGTGTGTGTTGGTCAGGGCCGAGGGCAGCGGTGATGACGAGTGCGTGTGTTGGTCAGGGCCGAGGGCAGCGGTGATGACGAGTGCGTGTGTTGGTCAGGGCCGAGGGCAGCGGTGATGACGAGTGCGTGTGTTGGTCAGGGTCGAGGGCAGCGGTGATGACGAGTGTGTGTGTTGGTCAGGGTCGAGGGCAGTGGTGATGACAAGTGTGTGTGTTGATCAGGGCCGAGGGCAGCGGTGATGACGAGTGTGTGTGTTGATCAGGGCCGAGGGCAGCGGTGATGACGAGTGTGTGTGTTGGTCAGGGCCGAGGGCAGCGGTGGTGACGAGTGTGTGTGTTGATCAGGGCCGAGGGCAGCGGTGGTGACGAGTGTGTGTGTTGGTCAGGGCCGAGGGCAGCGGTGATGACGAGTGTGTGTGTGTTGGTCAGGGCCGAGGGCAGCAGTGATGACGAGTGTGTGTGTTGATCAGGGCCGAGGGCAGCGGTGGTGACGAGTGTGTGTGTTGGTCAGGGCCGAGGGCAGCGGTGATGACGAGTGTGTGTGTTGATCAGGGCCGAGGGCAGCGGTGATGACGAGTGTGTGTGTAAATCAGGGCCGAGGGCAGCGGTGATGACGAGTGTGTGTGTGTTGGTCAGGGCCGAGGGCAGCAGTGATGACGAGTGTGTGTGTGTTGGTCAGGGCCGAGGGCAGCAGTGATGACGAGTGTGTGTGTGTTGGTCAGGGCCGAGGGCAGCAGTAAGGTGCAGGCTCGTCTGGACCAGCAGTCGGTGAGAGCGACTCCACTGACGGCTCAATTTCGCACACCCCTCCGGCCAGCAGGGGGCGCTAGGAGCTCGCCAGGCAAAGACCACCCTTCACCAGAGCCACAGCTGGATGACATCAAGCGAGGTCAGACACACACTCACACACACATACACACACACAGGGGTCGCTTGTGTTTTTACAATTTAGCATTTTTATAGTTTAATACGTAATGGAAAAGACTCTCACGCTATTGGCTGGTCAGTGCGAACTGCACAAACCTATGGCAGAGCGGCGTAACTGCGAACCAATCGGTGCACAGCCCGCCGAGCGCAGATCCCACAGGATGGGCGGGGCATCTGCCTATAAAAGACTCTCAAATAGCCATAGATTCAGGTTTATCGACTGAAGCGACGGATCTACGGACCTCGCAGAACAGCTCTACTCGAAGCCTTCAGCTTCTCTGCAGAGAAAGCCAGCAGACTGCACCAGATCCAGCGCGCCCGTCAGCCAGCGATTGGTTCGCAGTTACGCCACTCTGCCATTTTTTCGTGCAGTTCCCACTGACCAGCCAATAGCGTGAGAGTAGTCTCTGCACTGCAGTAGCACTGCATTATTATACAAAAAGGCTTCAATATTCATAGAAAAAGGAGTTTTCCCCTTAGCGTATAGCTACGCAATCTCAGGGAACCGAGGTTACGTTAGTTACAAGAGTCGTATTTTCCGGGAACGAACACGTCACAATAATCCTCATTATAATAATTCATACGCAGAATAAAGGGGCAGGGCCTGGTTGAGTTAGTTAGTAGTGTGTTAAACTGGCGGTTATGGTAAGGGGCGGGACATTTCCCAAACACACTCGAAGCACTCGACCAATCACAACACACTGATCCAGCCGACCAATCAGAGCACAGTGTGCTTTTCAGAAGGAGGGGCTTCATAGAGACAGGAAGTAAACAGAGCGTTACTGACAGACTGGGAAGAGAGGAGCCGCAACAATGGAGAATATGAGGAGAATAATCAACATTACAGCAGGAAAACCTGTTCTAGTAGAGCCTGAAACAACAGTTTAAGGTTGCAACGCTGACTCCAGTGCTGTGTTGAGGTGTAATGTGTGTGTGTGTGTGTGTGTGTGTGTTTGTGTGTGTCTCAGAGCTGCGGGCTGATGTGGACGTGATCGAGCAGATGAGCAGCAGCTCTTCTTCCTCCGACTCGGGCAGCGGCGCTGAAGACAACAGCTCCGGCAGCGACTCCGAACCCGACACTCGTCTCTCTCCCGGCGGGAACAACACGGACAACGGGCTCAGCCAATCACAGGGCAGCAGCCAGCTGATGAACACGCTCAGCCAATCACAGGGCAGCAGCCAGCTGATGAACACGCTCAGCCAATCACAGGGCAGCAGCCAGCTGATGAACACGCTCAGCCAATCACAGGGCAGCAGCCAGCTGATGAACACGCTCAGTAAGACTCACACACACACACACACACGCACGCACGCATGTCTTGTGCTGCGTCCCAATTCGCCTACTTATACTACGGCCTGTCAATCATCTCGTCACAGTTAAAATCCTCCACATTCAATCTAATTTAATTTCCTGCCGTTTCGGAGAGAAATGTAGTCGCACGCTGATCTGCCAGTCTCGGAGACTCTCCTCGTGTGTTTGCAATTTGAATATTATGATGCATTTAAAAGTTAATGGTTAAACGTATCTTACGTACTCGCACATCCGCCATGTCTGTAGTTTTTTAACACTTTTCACTTATATTTGTAGTTCTAATCGAATCCTCGTCCAGCGCGCAGTGAGTTGTGGGACATTAGCCGTTAGCTTGAGCTTGACCATCCGGGCATATCTGGAATACTCATTTCACTGTGATTTGGGACGTACTAATTCTATTTTCGGATACTGTTTAAGGCGGATAGTATTGAGTTGTGACGCAGCGATTGTCTCCTCATGTCCAGCAGAAGATGACGTGTGTGTTGTTGTCCTCAGGAAACGATCTTCAGCTGAGTGAGTCCGGCAGCGACAGCGACTGACCCTCAGACATCAGCTCGTCTGCTCATCCCAGCATCCCGGAGATTAGAGAATGTTTTAAAGAATGTAAAATAACTTTTAGATTTTATTTTTATTGCAAAGGGAAGTTTTTGAACAGATAAGGTTGTGTGATGTAGTATTGTACCTCTGGTTGTTCAGTGTTTTTATGAAGTTCAACGTGCTTGTTTAATGTTCAGTGTTACACACACACACACACACACACACCCACACATCTGTGAAGTTCAGTCACGTGTTTCCTACAGTGTGAAAGCAGTGCAGACAGATGATGATAAATTACTTCGGCTTATTTTTGTTGTTGTTTGTGTTTTTATGACTTAAGACTCACAATCCTTCATGTTACATGAAATATTTGAAATCCTTGTCGATACCAAAATATGTGTCTCTAGACATCTATACTGCTTGTTTAACCAAAAGCAAATTGTTTTAATGCGATAAATGTTGTATATAGTGTCTGTATTGTCAGATAAAAGATAAAAACAGTGTCAGCGAGTCTGGGTGATTATTGACTCTCTCACAAACATTACAGCCCTTATATATAATAATGCATTATCAAATATTTTTGAATGCATTAATTATGCACCTTATAATGCATTGTATTAGACTTTAACAAAGAGAAATCTAATTGACTGGTTACTGCACTTATCATTAATTAAATCAAGCTGATCTACAAACATGTTTGGACACCTTCATTCATTCCTGTAGTGCCTGATTTCTGAACAGAGATGGAGTTCAGAACAATACAGAGTTCAAATCAAAGGTAATCTAGGAGCAGGGCCGTTCCCAGCTTTGAGATCCCACCATTCTGTAGTGAAATGATAGCCTACAGTTAACTCTACTTTTGTGCTGCAATGATATGCATATGGCCACGATAACCGCCCTCATCTGAGCTGCTCTAGGGGCCGTTTGTTATTTTTTACACAGAATCCGATCCATTCATCATCAGACTCAACAATGTTTAATACCTCGTGTAGTATTGAGAAAAATAACATACTGGAATATATGACCTTTTTTGTTTTGTTTAGTCATTTTCTCAACGTAGTCATTTAAAACATAAGAATAATAATGCTAGACCTGTAAAAATAAACTGAATAAAACATAGAGAGGCGATAATGTAAAATAGTTCTGACTATCTTTACTCCAGTAACTTTTTTTAAGCGTAGGTTTATTTTTTAAGTCAATTTCTTTAGACATACCTTAAGGGGACATTAAGCCATAAAACGCTTACAAAACAATTTAATAAAACAAGGTTGTAAAAAAGTAACATAAAAAAAAAAATTATTATGACCAAAATTCTTGTAATTAAAACTTGTAAAGCACTTAAATGTGTTTTAATGAAATGTGACAAATTGCCTTACATACGATGAACTCTGCTGCCCTCTTGTGTAAGATTTTTATGGCCACCAAATTGAAACATATTTACATATATACTGAACAAAATGATAAACCTTTGGAGACGGCTTATGGTAGAGAAATGGACATTCCTGCTGTCAGCATGCCAATCGCACACTCCCTCGACATCTGTGGCGTTGTGCTGTGTGATGAAAGTGCACATTTTAGAGTGGCCTTTTACTGTGGATAGCCTAAGGCACACCTGTGCAATAATCATGCCGTCTCATCAGCATCTTGATACGCCATACCTGTGAGGTGGATGGATTATCTCGGCACAGGAGAAGTGCTCACTAACACAGATTTAGGCAGATTTGTGAACAATATTTGAGAGAAATAGTCCTTTTGTGTACGTAGAAAAAGTCTTAGATCTTTGAGTCCAGCTCATGAAAAATGAGGGCAAAAACAAAAGTGTTGCGTTTATAATTTTGTTCAGTGTATATTACTCGTAAAAAGCTAGATATTGCGAATACATTTTGCTTCTAAAATAAAATAACTGCTTTAATTTGTCATTGCACTAACGTAAAAAAGCCTGTAAAATATTTATTGTTAGATGATGAATAAACTTATACAATTCATTTAATAATTTGTGTACAATATTTGGCTTAAATCAATCAAACTATCAAATGATTAGTTGATCCCTCCTAATTTCATGCCTTTAGCAGTAAATCCGTTTTATGACAGTTGATAAAGATATTTTAAATAATTGAAAACATTTAGAAATATAAACACAAAAATTGGATACGCTTCACGATTATGCGTGTCAACCTTGCGCAGGGAAATGCTAATCTTCTCTGTATCGTTCCAATTTTAGTACATGTGCTGCCGAGACAGCACGGGTCTATCGTGAGGAACACCTATATTTAGAGTTCCGATACTGGCTATTAATGTGCATGACGGTAGCCAAAAAGTGTAGACAAAATTAAGGATAAGAGCTGTAAGTTATACAACACGTTGGTTATATCGCAGAGCTGTATATGAGAAATATTGAGCACATTAAAAAATAATAAAAACGTACATTTTAAGAGAGTTTACTACTGTTGTAACAAGCATTCTGAGACATATGCAAAATACTCGCGTTCTTGCGAAATGATTGGCCTTTTCGTTTGTCGTTGCCCCGCCCCCTCAGTGTGTCTGCAAATCAGAAGCGGGGAATGTCAGGGAATCAGATTAATAAATCAGGCGTTTATCATTGTTTAGTGCATACAGTATTTAGAAAATAACATTATTTCATATTAATTCGAACTATTGTAAAATTATAATTATAATACATTTCGTAATGACAGTTCAAAAAAGGCTGATGGTAGACTTTGTAATCATGCTATTTTCTTATTCCATATCAGTGATAAATTGTTTAACCCTTTCTGGAGCGGATGTAGTCTAGGAGGCATTCTGTTAACATAAAAGCATCTAAAAAAATGTATACCATTTAAAAAATAAAGTTGTTGTAAATTAATTGCAGGGGCGGGGCTTAAGCGCAACACGTGATTGGAGATTACGAAGGTTATTATATTTTGATGAAACATTACGAGGTCAATAATAATTATTATTATTAAATGAAACATATGTACAGATTATTTGTTCATAGTAAGATATATACAACATGCATTTAGATTTTGAAGGTTCATTTCATGCTTTTTATTTTTTATTGAAATAACAAGGAATACAGAGTCATACAAAACACTTGAATCTATTACAAAATTAAGATCACAATTCAGCATCTTGTATCAAAAATCAATCATACATCTAATACATCAAGTATCCTTCTCAACAGCTGAGATGTCGTGACAGCGACTGTTCTGTACTGAAGTATTGAAGAGAGTTAAAAACCTTTAAGTCAGTGGAAAATAGACCACCATTTGGTACAGTTAACACACAGTTTTCTTTATGTATATGATTTTCCCCCAAATAAAATGAGAATTTTAGTTATATTATCCGTTTCCTATAAACCGGTATGTTTATTTCATGCTGTCAAAATCTCTAAAAATCTTCTAACAAGAGGAATCATTTTAAGTAATATTAGCAGAATTTAAAGCTCTTAATTAAATACTCCATGAAACAAAAAATCAACATTTTTATGATTATTAATTAATTTAATTAATTAATTTAATTTAACTTAAATTAATTTAAGTTGTACGTACTGTTTCTACAAATTAAACAATACATATGATTATGAATGACTGACATTGTTATGTTGAAGAATACACATATTTCTGTATGTATGTTTCTATAAATGCATAAGTGTTGTAAATATGTGGACTTTTATTTTGGTACGGCCTCGTGAAGTCACGTGACGCAGTTCCGGCTGCAGCGTCGCTCTCGGCACCATGACAACAGCGGGTCTCTCTCGAGTGAGGATCTGAGATGAGTTGAGCTGTTGTGCTTTACCTCACATTACTGAAGGAAACTCACTGCATTCTCTACAGGTACAACACGCCTTTATTCACCCTCGCGAGTGAGAGCAGCGGCACACAGGTTATACCGCGAGACTGGGGCAGTTTGAGCAGAAACGAGCGGACAAATTCAGCAGAATCTCGAACTCATGTAGAAGAAGCGACTCAGATTATACTGTATATCATCTAGATGTGATTATGACTGTTTAATTAAACTTTTGCTGCTTTTGTAGACCCTCCTGTTTCAGTCATATTTATAGTCTGACTAATCCTGCACATATGGGCTCCGTCAGAGATAATAGCCAGCGTGTATTATTGTATAGTTAATGCACAGAAGTTGCATCTGTTGGTCTGGATTAGCTGTGCTAGTTAAGCAGTCAGCAGTTAGTTAGCAAAGCTGCTTGGATGGCAGCCAATCAGACGTGCCGCTGGGGTCACGTGACCCTTCAGTCAGCATCAGCTTCATCATGTCTTGCCCTGTCCAGTATAAGTCAGACAGACTGTGTGTCAGACATAAATGTGTTCCCATCAGCTTTAAATTATCAGATAGATGATCAGACACTCCGTAAGTTATTATTCCTCATATTCTCCATTGTTGCGGCTCCTCTCTTCCCAGTCTGTCAGTAACGCTCTGTTTACTTCCTGTCTCTATGAAGCCCCTCCTTCTGAAAAGAACACTGTGCTCTGATTGGTCGGCTGGAGCAGTGTGTTGT
This sequence comes from Squalius cephalus, assembly GCA_022829025.1. NCBI lineage: Eukaryota > Metazoa > Chordata > Actinopteri > Cypriniformes > Leuciscidae > Squalius > Squalius cephalus. Next base: position 37,468,289 of record CM040803.1, on the reverse strand, counting down.
GATTGATCGAGCGTGTGTTTGGGAAATGTCCCGCCCCTTACCATAACCGCCAGTTTAACACACTACTAACTAACTCAACCAGGCCCCGCCCCTTTATTCTGCGCATTAATTATTATAATGAGGAATATTGTGACGTGTTCGTTCCCGGAAGAAACTCAAGACTACAATGGAGGCGTTTCAGGAGTTCAGGAACACTGACTCTGATATAGAGAAGAGCTGGAGCTTCTTCATGATCACACAGCAACATCACACACTAAACACAGATGAAGATGGGAAACAAGGAGCAAACACACCTCTCTCTTTTTCTTTTCTTTTACTTCCAGACCGCGCTCGAGTGCGGCTCCAGCTCCTCTGAAATCTTACGTGTGTTAAAATCCGCATAATATCTCCCTTAGATTCAGATTCAGAGCATTTCCTGATTTCTGCCAGCCGGACGGTGAGAGACCGGTTCCTCTCCTCCCTCTCTCGAACCCCTGTAGCTGAAACACACACACACACACACACACTGGGTGAACATATATGGCCTCAGCGGAGGTGAGTGTGTAACACACTGTGGGACCCGGGGCAGAACCTCTCGAACTCCGTCAGTCAGCTGACACACTCACCAGAAGAGCTGGTGTCCGGAGTTCTGTTCACTGAAGATGAAGGAGCACACACTGTATTTGGTCAGGGGGCGCTGTAGCGTATGATGGAGAGTGTGTGTTTGTGCCTGAGGGTTCTGCATGGAGATGTGAAGCCGTGATTGGTCCTCTGTGTTGCAGGATGTCTCTGTTCAAGGCTCGTGATTGGTGGGCGTCAGTGCTGGGCGAGGGGGAGGAGTTCGACCAGGGCTGTCTGTGTGTCGGGGACGTGGATAACAGTGGCAGTGGATACGGTGAGTTACACACTCTCTCCAGCGTCTGACCAGCCACGGACACACACCAGATCACCAGGGCCTCGTCTATAACCGCTGCGTCACACAGAACAGGCCCTGACAGAGCCGCACGCCACTTCCGACAAATAAGTTTGCAAATATGCACAACAAGGCCTTTCTGTTTCCATTAAAAATATAAAGCAATTAAAATTCAGCCAGTGGAAAAGATTGAGAAAAACTTTCTCTGAAATGTATTTTACAATATTGGATTTATTTATTTATTCTAAAGCAAGGCAAGGATCGTCTACTAAATGATTTTTAGCATTGTAATGTGACGCACATGCATATCTCAGATTTTCCTAATGTCTTGTACTGTTAAATATCACGTGGATGAATATGAATATGCAAATGATATGCAGATGAGGATATAGTAAACGAGGCGTTGTAAGCTCATATATGGTTATTTCAGGAGGAGACGCGTGTTCACAATCTTCCTCTGACTGGGATTATAAAGGGAATTCTGCGCAGGTTCTGGCGTTCACACTGGTTTATAAGTCTGAATATTTTTTGCCGTTCACCATTTTTGTCTTTCGGGCGCACGTACACTTTTAGTGAGGATCCCACACACAGTTTTATTAATGAAACCCCTGAACAGTTTGATTCATTGGCAGTTTCTGATACTGAATATCGATTGAGACCCGACACATTTCTGTGTGTTTTAGAACTGCAGAAACACTTGTCTTTAAATTCAGTGCTAAACCCGGAGTGTGTCGCCCATCCTCTGGCCCCCGCTCCTCTCTCACCAGCCTTCTCCAGGGACTCAGCAGCTCCAGAGCCATAGTCCACACACACATTCACAAAGCTGTGTGTTTGTATGACAGCTCGGCCTGTGATGAGAAGCCTGTGAACATGATGACATGGATCTTAAATAGATCGTGCTCTTGTTCACGGTAATATACATCATTCTCCGCATTAGAGCCGCAGGATTCTGGATATATGGAGAATCACCATTCATTAGTTTCAAACCGAGATCATGATTCTCCCACGATCCTGAATAGACAACTAATCAAAATAACACGTCCTTCACTAGAGGTTCTGACAAAATGTTAATTGCTTGAGTCTAATTAAAATGTTTAATTAATCTTAATGAATTATATATAAAAAAAAGGTTTGAGTGAATGACTCAATGACTCCCTCATAACGACTTCACTTGTTTCATTACTGGATGAATCAGTGTTTCTGCACGAGTCTCTGGAGTAACCGCCGCTGGTCTCCACCTACTGGAGTAACCGCCGCTGGTCTCCACCTACTGGAGTAACCGCCGCTGGTCTCCACCTACTGGAGTAACCGCCGCTGGCCTCCACCTACTGGAGTAACCGCCGCTGGCCTCCACCTACTGGAGTAACCGCCGCTGGCCTCCACCTACTGGAGTAACCGCCGCTGGTCTCCACCTACTGGAGTAACCGCCGCTGGTCTCCACCTACTGGAGTAACCGCCGCTGGCCTCCACCTACTGGAGTAACCGCCGCTGGTCTCCACCTACTGGAGTAACCGCCGCTGGTCTCCACCTACTGGAGTAACCGCCGCTGGTCTCCACCTACTGGAGTAACCGCCGCTGGTCTCCACCTACTGGAGTAACCGCCGCTGGCCTCCACCTACTGGAGTAACCGCCGCTGGCCTCCACCTACTGGAGTAACCGCCGCTGGTCTCCACCTACTGGAGTAACCGCCGCTGGTCTCCACCTACTGGAGTAACCGCCGCTGGTCTCCACCTACTGGTGTAACCGCCGCTGGTCTCCACCTACTGGAGTAACCGCCGCTGGCCTCCACCTACTGGAGTAACCGCCGGAGTAACCGCCGCTGGTCTCCACCTACTGGAGTAACCGCCGCTGGTCTCCACCTACTGGAGTAACCGCCGCTGGTCTCCACCTACTGGAGTAACCGCCGCTGGTCTCCACCTACTGGAGTAACCGCCGCTGGTCTCCACCTACTGGAGTAACCGCCGCTGGCCTCCACCTACTGGAGTAACCGCCGCTGGCCTCCACCTACTGGAGTAACCGCCGCTGGCCTCCACCTACTGGAGTAACCGCCGCTGGCCTCCACCTACTGGAGTAACCGCCGCTGGCCTCCACCTACTGGAGTAACCGCCGCTGGTCTCCACCTACTGGAGTAACCGCCGCTGGTCTCCACCTACTGGAGTAACCGCCGCTGGCCTCCACCTACTGGAGTAACCGCCGCTGGTCTCCACCTACTGGTGTAACCGCCGCTGGTCTCCACCTACTGGAGTAACCGCCGCTGGTCTCCACCTACTGGAGTAACCGCCGCTGGTCTCCACCTACTGGTGTAACCGCCGCTGGTCTCCACCTACTGGAGTAACCGCCGCTGGTCTCCACCTACTGGAGTAACCGCCGCTGGTCTCCACCTACTGGAGTAACCGCCGCTGGTCTCCATCTACTGGAGTAACCGCCGCTGGTCTCCACCTACTGGAGTAACCGCCGCTGGCCTCCACCTACTGGAGTAACCGCCGCTGGTCTCCACCTACTGGAGTAACCGCCGCTGGTCTCCACCTACTGGAGTAACCGCCGCTGGTCTCCACCTACTGGAGTAACCGCCGCTGGTCTCCACCTACTGGAGTAACCGCCGCTGGTCTCCACCTACTGGAGTAACCGCCGCTGGTCTCCACCTACTGGAGTAACCGCCGCTGGTCTCCACCTACTGGAGTAACCGCCGCTGGTCTCCACCTACTGGAGTAACCGCCGCTGGTCTCCACCTACTGGAGTACTACTGGAGTAACCGCCGCTGGCCTCCACCTACTGGAGTAACCGCCGCTGGTCTCCACCTACTGGAGTAACCGCCGCTGGTCTCCACCTACTGGAGTAACCGCCGCTGGTCTCCACCTACTGGAGTAACCGCCGCTGGTCTCCACCTACTGGAGTAACCGCCGCTGGTCTCCACCTACTGGAGTAACCGCCGCTGGTCTCCACCTACTGGAGTAACCGCCGCTGGCCTCCACCTACTGGAGTAACCGCCGCTGGTCTCCACCTACTGGAGTAACCGCCGCTGGTCTCCACCTACTGGAGTAACCGCCGCTGGTCTCCACCTACTGGAGTACTACTGGAGTAACCGCCGCTGGTCTCCACCTACTGGAGTAACGGTGTAACTCATACAGTCTTGATCTGAAGCTTCAAGTTACTTTCAAAAGCTGATTTACTCTATTCTGAGTTATTTGGGTTATTGTAAGACAGAAATAACAATACTGTGTGTTAGTGAAGCTGTTTCATATCTATTCATGACAACGGCTCTCTCTGGATCTGAACGCTCGCTGTGATCGTCAAAGGTTTAATAGACAGAGCCGAGTCACTGTCATTCAGGAGTAAGATCATGTGTGTGTTTGAATCGAGATCTTGTAATGATTAATCGTGCTGCTCTAATATAAATATATCTATATCTATATTTTAGCAGTGAGCCAACAATCATCACTGTGAGTAACCCCAGAGTATGAAGATGAATCAAACATCAGATAAAGCCAAACGACAGGGATCAGCAGTGATGAAGTAGCCCTCATCTCATCTGTGATGGCTTTAGATGCCATGTTGAATTGTATTTGGATGAAAACGAGGCTATGAGGAACAGATGTACAGTCACTGTGTAAAGGCTTCAGAACTCACCTCTTCCAGAGCTGTTCTGTGCAGTCTCCCCTGGCGTCCTCGTCCCTGACAGAAGTGGAGGACATGGGGGATTGGGGGATCAGTGAGCGGTGTGTGCTGAGCTGACTCTGTTCTCTCCCGGTCTCCAGATAAGATCGTGGTGGGCAGCTTCATGGGGATGCTGCGCATCTTCTCCCCACACCCGTCTAAAGCGCAGGAGCTGAGCGAGGCCGATGTGCAGCTGCTGGAGGTGCGCTTCCCCGAGCCCGTCGTGCAGGTGGAGCTGGGCAAGTTCGTCTCGTGAGTCTCACACACCATCACATCATCACATCAGCTGGGTAACTGTCTGACAGCCTGATCGACCGATGGCATGACATACACAACCTGCGAAATTCAACTCAATTTAGATGAGCGGGGCTATTTTATAAAGTGTTTGATGATAATTCGCTGATAAGAACACATGCTCATAAACTATGATGAAACACATTTACTGAATAAATCCCTCCATGAGCAACAAAACCCTCAGCGGAGGCTGTGATTGGATAGCTGGAGTAACGAGTGGACCAATGGCGTCGCAGCGGCTCTAATGTTGGTTTGGTGTTCCTGAAGTGTGTGATCAGAATGATCTGGTGTAACTCCCTCCAGAAGCGTCTCACACACACGAGTGTGTTCCCGAACACCAGCATCCGAACGCCAGAGAACACAACAGCGTTTACTGTGTGTCTGACGCTCGACACACACTCGCTTATGATGGAGGGACAGAGAACGATTGCAGAAACACACACTTTATGACTGATGTTCAGTGTCAGTGTTCCAGAAGTGCTCAAACTCTTGGTTAGATGAGTTCCTCTGTTAGCATGTGTTCTCATGCCTCTTCTCTCCTCAGGTGTTCAGAGCTGCTTCACCTGGCAGTGCTCCACCCCAGGAAGCTGTCCGTCTACGCTGTGTCAGGTCGGTTCTCCTCAGACTCAGACCCGTGTGCTCAACTTACTCTATGACTCTTTACACTTGATATCTTACAGTCTGTGCCCTGGCACCATGCATATCTCTTGAACAGAATTAAAGTCTTGAATGTTACCGAGCTGGTCTGAGCTCATGAAGTCTGTTATATTGTTGACTAGGGGTGTAACAATATATCATGTCATAATATATCGCAATACAAAAATGCAACAATATGTATCGTGGATAATTTACCCAAAATAAAAATGACTATGTGAGAAAAATCCAAGTTTTCAGAGTTTTAGTGTCAGTACTGCATTAAACTAGTATCTATAATGTTGAATATAATGTATAATAATGCAATGGGGGGATATTAGTGGGTCCTGATAATGCCAAATGTCTGATGTTACCAGTAAAAGTGGCCAACATTATTATAAATATATCTAGTCAGTGACAGAGTAAAGCATATTCATCTACAATAATTCTGTGTTTTCATCTTCAGAATCATGAATATTGTTATTCTGGTAAATCAACAGTAATTTTTTGTTAACCTTTCATCATGTCTTGGAGTATCACAATAATATGGTATGGTGACATGAGGGTATGGTTACAGGCCTCTTGTGATCTGATCTTCACATGTGTGTGTGTGTGTGTGTGTGTGTTTGCTGCTGTTGGTTTCCTCAGGCACTGCTGGGAATGTTGAACACGGTGACCAGTATCAGCTGCGACTGGTTTATGAACACAACCTGCAGAGGACAGCTTGCAACATGACGTATGGCCCGTTTGGGGGTGTGACAGGTCAGTGATGTCATCTTTAGGGATGCTCGATATATCGGCCACCATATCCGTATCGCCCCATATATGATCATTTATGCTACCGTTATCAGTCTGATAAGAAGATTTGGCCGATATATTAAAGCTGATAAATAATGGATTATCTCCTTCAGCTGAGACTCTTCAGATGTTCAACATGATGGGTTTGAAATGCTTGAAATATGACAATCACTTCAAAAAGGAAAATACAGTTCAGGTCAACATGTGCAGCGCAAGTCTATCATATCGGCTACAACACATCATCATGAGAACATCATAACTGTGTGCTTGGAACATGGCTTTTAATGGTGAGACTTTTGTTTTTGCAATCAGGCTCTGAAAAATTATAGATTAATCTGCCAATATATCGGTTATCAGCTTTCAAATATAAAGAATTATCGGTATCGGCCAAGTTTTCATATCTCTAGTCATCTTTATTACACGCACAATATTAGCCTCTCATTCAAAAATATTCACTAGATAGAGTTGAGTTAAGCTGTTTAATTGTGGCTTTCTGTATGAAACGTTCTCTCATGAGATATAATTGATCGTTAGTGTGATGGACTGGATTCAGTTCAGGTCTCAAAGTTTACAATATTAGATAACATTCTGCTTTTTCAGATTTTCCCTTTCATGCAGTGAGTAAAATAGCTGTTCGTAAATGTAAAAGGTCTGCAAAGTTGTAAAGATCAAAGTGCACAAAAAGAAAGAAGCAATTCTGAACTGCCTTAAACGAGTCATCAGTAACTCCAGTCACACTTCCTGTTGCACATTTGCATAATGCCAGCCTGTGATCTTCATTGGCTGAACAGCGTCTCTTAGCTCCGCCCTCAAACACTGTAGTGTATCTGAGACTGGAGGAGTTTGGTTCGTGTTGTTCGTGTCGAGAAGACGCTGTTTTCTGAGATTGATACGGTAAAACCCACGCCATCGTTACTGTTCGTATCACTGAGATCAAGAGCTGAGATTCAGATATGATAATGAGCGTTTGCTTTCTGACCAATCACAGCAGAGCAGCTCTCAGAGAGGCGGAGCTTACAGAGACTGAATCATTGATGGAGGCGTTTCATGTTTATTGTTAGTCCATGTCAGCTCAGGTCCATTAAATAATATTAACAGATACAACTTTTGATTTCAATGATGTATTATTAAATGCTGAAATGAACTCTAATATTAATAAATGCTTACTTAATTTTAATGAATGCAATTAACAATTAACTTATTGTAAAGTGTTCCCCACTGTTCTTCTCGTGGATCTCGATGAACATCGGCTCGTAGCTTCTGTGTCGTGATGAGATCTCTCCTGTTTGTGTGAAGAAAGCTGATTAAAGTCAACCTTCTATAAATAAAATAGTGGAACATGCTTGTTTAATAGGATTTTAGACTTATCTGTGGTCATGCAGTTCCATTATCAGCCACCTGAGGGCAGCACAGGCTCTCTGCTGGAGATCATCAGCCACACAAACACACACACACACGCACACGCACGCACACACGCATACACGAGTGTGAACTGATGTGATGATGCCTAATACAGCATCTGTAGATATTCAGCTTTTGCCATTCAAAGTAGATCCAACAATACTTGTATCCTGTCACCTGCATAAAAAAATAACAAAAAGTGTGTTAAAGGGGCTTTTGTTCAGAGTTAATGAAGTTTTGACCATCTTTATGTATTCCATAAAAGGAAACAAATAGATGAAGAAATATTTGGTAAAATCTTTTAAACATAATTGATTTAACTGAGCCAGAGGTTTGACTTCTAACACAGCCAAGAGTGAAAATATATCACAGAACAAGCCAGAAAACATTTGCACATATGAATTTTTGCCCTGCTATTCTATTTGATGCTTTGTTTATTATTATAAACTATATAGTTCTGACTAGATGAGCTGCTTCAAGGCCATTGCAACACATCAAATCACCAAGATGCACCAAAAGATATTACTTAGTATTTAGTCTTTAGCAGTGATGTTGTTATATTATTTATGTATATATATATATATATATATATATATATTTTTTTTTTTTTACATGTAATTAAAACTGTAATCATATTTATAAATGTAACCATTTAACATTGATGTGTGTATAATATAGTTAATTGGGTAAATCAGAGCTAATATATTAGGGTTGTGCCGATAGACGATAGTATCGTGTATCGACGATAGACAGAGATATCGCCGATGGCAGATGCCTTTGACGATATCAATACGATAATTGGCTCGTTTTCCCATTAATGTATTAAATCATTATTATTATTATGAAGCTAGTAGCCTATAGTTATTAAATTAATTAGGAACTACAATTATATTTGCCTTGCCTAAATTCATAACGACATCACCACATAACCACACTTGCGACATCACCGACGCGCGCGTATGAGGACTCCTCAAAGAAAATGTTTTTTAAAACAGACTGAAAAAACTACATCCCACAACGAAATTTAATTGCAGGTGATCCATTCACAAATTGTCAAGAGTGCTTGTTTTAACAGACGCATCAGAGCCAAGATGAAGACGCGGCATCGTTGTTTGTCAGTATTTTGTTTCCATAGCACATTAACAAAATATTTAATGACACTAATAACACTAAAAACAATAAAAGTACAAAATATGAATTATAATAATAATATCAATAAAATTATATAGGTCTTTATATTATATATTAATAATATCAATAAAATATAATAGGTCTTTAGTTCACGAAAAAAAAGACTAAAAGACAAAGTCTTTAGTTCACGAAGCATCTGTGAAACTCTGCCATCTGTGAAAATCACAAGCAACTTCAAACTTGTTTAACAAGAAATATTCTTCTAATTTTTTCACTGTCAATAATGTAAGTCCACAAGAGAAATATTAAGCCAGTAAATTAAGATATTTGCTGTAGCCTACCGTTATCCACCGTCGTCTCTGAGAGAACGCGCCGTTAATGCAGCGAAAGCGCAGTCCGTTTCTGCTTTCACTTTCAGGGAATGATCGCGTTTACATGCACGTTATTAACTAGATTATGCCAAATAAACTGACAATGCATGTGGTCATGTAAACGGATTAACCCGTTTTCCTTTATCAGAGTCAAGTCATAAGTTTGAGTAGGCGTATAACCGATCGTCTTTTAGATTTGTGCCTTTGATTTCTCCCGGCATTTAAAACACATTAACCCGCGTTATTTGGGCTTATTGAAGTGCGGTGCGCATAAGTGAAGTGCATCCAGACAGAGAGAGCACTGGTAGGAGGACATATCGCAGACTCCGACTCTTTTTTGACCCAATAAATTAAAACGTGTTCTCATCTCGTGCAGAAGCAGCCTACAGTCAAAATGCTGCAGATCTGTAACGGCATGAGAGGATAACGTAAACGTGTGTCCGTAAATTTCCCGCTGACATGTTGAAATATTCAGAGTCAGATACAAGGATCTTTTTTTTTACCTCACTATACCAGGAAATAACCTGATTTAGCCTCTAAATAAACACTCCACCTTTGCTATCAAAGTAGAAAAAGATTCTCATTTAAAACGAAGTAATAAAACAAGCAAATTGATGAGTAGCCTAAATAAGCAAGTTAATAATCAAATAAGTAAGCCCCGCCCCCTCACGATAATATCGTGTATCGCCGATCTCACAGGCTGACGATAGGACGATAAGAAAATGGAGCATATCGCCCAACCCTATAATATATATATATATATATGTATGTAGTGGCGTGTAGCGTGTTCCTGAGGGTAAGGAAAGGAGAACAGACAGGAGGAGGCGAGCTCATCCCTGACCGAGGTTCTCTGCTTCTCTGAGAGTGTGTGAGCGATCACAAGCAGGGCAGACCAGTGGATGCCTGACCGAGGTCCTCAGGGCTGGGTCTCAGTACAGTAGTGCTGCTCTCTGCTTCCCTGAGAGTGTGTGAGCGAACACAAGCAGGGCAGACCAGTGGATGCCTGACCGAGGTCCTCAGGGCCGGGTCTCAGTACAGTAGAGCTGCTCTCTGCTTCCCTGAGAGTGTGTGAGCGAACACAAGTAGGGTAGACCAGTGGATGCCTGACCGAGGTCCTCAGGGCTGGGTCTCAGTACAGTAGTGCTGCTCTCTGCTTCCCTGAGAGTGTGTGAGCGAACACAAGCAGGGCAGACCAGTGGATGCCTGACCGAGGTCCTCAGGGCTGGGTCTCAGTACAGTAGAGCTGCTCTCTGCTTCCCTGAGAGTGTGTGAGCGAACGCAAGCAGGGCAGACCAGTGGATGCCTGACCGAGGTCCTCAGGGCCGGGTCTCAGTACAGTAGAGCTGCTCTCTGCTTCTCTGAGAGTGTGTGAGCGAACACAAGCAGGGTAGACCAGCGGATGCCTGACCGAGGTCCTCAGGGCCGGGTCTCAGTACAGTAGTGCTGCTCTCTGCTTCTCTGAGAGTGTGTGAGCGAACACAAGCAGGGTAGACCAGTGGATGCCTGACCGAGGTCCTCAGGGCCGGGTCTCAGTACAGTAGAGCTGCTCTCTGCTTCCCTGAGAGTGTGTGAGCGAACACAAGCAGGGTAGACCAGTGGATGCCTGACCGAGGTCCTCAGGGCCGGGTCTCAGTACAGTAGTGCTGCTCTCTGCTTCCCTGAGAGTGTGTGAGCGAACACAAGCAGGGTAGACCAGCGGATGCCTGACCGAGGTCCTCAGGGCCGGGTCTCAGTACAGTAGAGCTGCTCTCTGCTTCCCTGAGAGTGTGTGAGCGAACACAAGCAGGGTAGACCAGTGGATGCTTGACCGAGGTCCTCAGGGCCGGGTCTCAGTACAGTAGAGCTGCTCTCTGCTTCCCTGAGAGTGTGTGAGCGAACACAAGCAGGGTAGACCAGTGGATGCCTGACCGAGGTCCTCAGGGCCGGGTCTCAGTACAGTAGAGCTGCTCTCTGCTTCCCTGAGAGTGTGTGAGCGAACACAAGCAGGGTAGACCAGCGGATGCCTGACCGAGGTCCTCAGGGCCGGGTCTCAGGACAGTAGAGCTGCTCTCTGCTTCCCTGAGAGTGTGTGAGCGAACACAAGCAGGGTAGACCAGCGGATGCCTGACCGAGGTCCTCAGGGCCGGGTCTCAGTACAGTAGAGCTGCTCTCTGCTTCCCTGAGAGTGTGTGAGCGAACACAAGCAGGGTAGACCAGTGGATGCCTGACCGAGGTCCTCAGGGCCGGGTCTCAGTACAGTAATGCTGCTCTCTGCTTCCCTGAGAGTGTGTGAGCGAACACAAGCAGGGTAGACCAGTGGATGCCTGACCGAGGTCCTCAGGGCTGGGTCTCAGTACAGTAGAGCTGCTCTCTGCTTCCCTGAGAGTGTGTGAGCGAACACAAGCAGGGTAGACCAGTGGATGCCTGACCGAGGTCCTCAGGGCCGGGTCTCAGTACAGTAATGCTGCTCTCTGCTTCCCTGAGAGTGTGTGAGCGAACACAAGCAGGGTAGACCAGTGGATGCCTGACCGAGGTCCTCAGGGCTGGGTCTCAGTACAGTAGAGCTGCTCTGACCGAGGTCCTCAGGGCCGGGTCTCAGTACAGTAGTGCTGCTCTCTGCTTCCCTGAGAGTGTGTGAGCGAACACAAGCAGGGTAGACCAGCGGATGCCTGACCGAGGTCCTCAGGGCCGGGTCTCAGTACAGTAGAGCTGCTCTCTGCTTCCCTGAGAGTGTGTGAGCGAACACAAGCAGGGTAGACCAGTGGATGCCTGACCGAGGTCCTCAGGGCCGGGTCTCAGTACAGTAGAGCTGCTCTCTGCTTCCCTGAGAGTGTGTGAGCGAACACAAGCAGGGTAGACCAGCGGATGCCTGACCGAGGTCCTCAGGGCCGGGTCTCAGTACAGTAGAGCTGCTCTCTGCTTCCCTGAGAGTGTGTGAGCGAACACAAGCAGGGTAGACCAGTGGATGCCTGACCGAGGTCCTCAGGGCCGGGTCTCAGTACAGTAATGCTGCTCTCTGCTTCCCTGAGAGTGTGTGAGCGAACACAAGCAGGGTAGACCAGTGGATGCCTGACCGAGGTCCTCAGGGCTGGGTCTCAGTACAGTAGAGCTGCTCTGACCGAGGTCCTCAGGGCCGGGTCTCAGTACAGTAGTGCTGCTCTCTGCTTCCCTGAGAGTGTGTGAGCGAACACAAGCAGGGTAGACCAGCGGATGCCTGACCGAGGTCCTCAGGGCCGGGTCTCAGTACAGTAATGCTGCTCTCTGCTTCCCTGAGAGTGTGTGAGCGAACACAAGCAGGGTAGACCAGTGGATGCCTGACCGAGGTCCTCAGGGCCGGGTCTCAGTACAGTAATGCTGCTCTCTGCTTCCCTGAGAGTGTGTGAGCGAACACAAGCAGGGTAGACCAGTGGATGCCTGACCAAGGTCCTCAGGGCCGGGTCTCAGTACAGTAATGCTGCTCTCTGCTTCCCTGAGAGTGTGTGAGCGAACACAAGCAGGGTAGACCAGTGGATGCCTGACCGAGGTCCTCAGGGCCGGGTCTCAGTACAGTAGAGCTGCTCTCTGCTTCCCTGAGAGTGTGTGAGCGAACACAAGCAGGGTAGACCAGTGGATGCCTGACCGAGGTCCTCAGGGCTGGGTCTCAGTACAGTAGTGCTGCTCTCTGCTTCCCTGAGAGTGTGTGAGCGAACACAAGCAGGGTAGACCAGCGGATGCCTGACCGAGGTCCTCAGGGCCGGGTCTCAGTACAGTAGTGCTGCTCTCTGCTTCCCTGAGAGTGTGTGAGCGAACACAAGCAGGGTAGACCAGCGGATGCCTGACCGAGGTCCTCAGGGCCGGGTCTCAGTACAGTAGTGCTGCTCTCTGCTTCCCTGAGAGTGTGTGAGCGAACACAAGCAGGGTAGACCAGCGGATGCCTGACCGAGGTCCTCAGGGCCGGGTCTCAGTACAGTAATGCTGCTCTCTGCTTCCCTGAGAGTGTGTGAGCGAACACAAGCAGGGTAGACCAGTGGATGCCTGACCGAGGTCCTCAGGGCCGGGTCTCAGTACAGTAATGCTGCTCTCTGCTTCCCTGAGAGTGTGTGAGCGAACACAAGCAGGGTAGACCAGTGGATGCCTGACCGAGGTCCTCAGGGCTGGGTCTCAGTACAGTAGTGCTGCTCTCTGCTTCCCTGAGAGTGTGTGAGCGAACACAAGCAGGGTAGACCAGTGGATGCCTGACCGAGGTCCTCAGGGCTGGGTCTCAGTACAGTAGAGCTGCTCTCTGCTTCCCTGAGAGTGTGTGAGCGAACACAAGCAGGGTAGACCAGTGGATGCCTGACCGAGGTCCTCAGGGCCGGGTCTCAGTACAGTAGTGCTGCTCTCTGCTTCCCTGAGAGTGTGTGAGCGAACACAAGCAGGGTAGACCAGTGGATGCCTGACCGAGGTCCTCAGGGCCGGGTCTCAGTACAGTAGAGCTGCTCTCTGCTTCCCTGAGAGTGTGTGAGCGAACACAAGCAGGGTAGACCAGTGGATGCCTGACCGAGGTCCTCAGGGCCGGGTCTCAGTACAGTAGTGCTGCTCTCTGCTTCCCTGAGAGTGTGTGAGCGAACACAAGCAGGGTAGACCAGTGGATGCCTGACCGAGGTCCTCAGGGCCGGGTCTCAGTACAGTAGTGCTGCTCTCTGCTTCCCTGAGAGTGTGTGAGCGAACACAAGCAGGGTAGACCAGCGGATGCCTGACCGAGGTCCTCAGGGCCGGGTCTCAGTACAGTAGTGCTGCTCTCTGCTTCCCTGAGAGTGTGTGAGCGAACACAAGCAGGGCAGACCAGTGGATGCCTGACCGAGGTCCTCAGGGCCGGGTCTCAGTACAGTAGAGCTGCTCTCTGCTTCCCTGAGAGTGTGTGAGCGAACACAAGCAGGGTAGACCAGTGGATGCCTGACCGAGGTCCTCAGGGCCGGGTCTCAGTACAGTAGTGCTGCTCTCTGCTTCCCTGAGAGTGTGTGAGCGAACACAAGCAGGGCAGACCAGTGGATGCCTGACCGAGGTCCTCAGGGCCGGGTCTCAGTACAGTAGTGCTGCTCTCTGCTTCTCTGAGAGTGTGTGAGCGATCACAAGCAGGGCAGACCAGTGGATGCCTGACCGAGGTCCTCAGGGCCGGGTCTCAGTACAGTAGAGCTGCTCTCTGCTTCCCTGAGAGTGTGTGAGCGAACGCAAGCAGGGCAGACCAGTGGATGCCTGACCGAGGTCCTCAGGGCCGGGTCTCAGTACAGTAGTGCTGCTCTCTGCTTCTCTGAGAGTGTGTGAGCGATCACAAGCAGGGCAGACCAGTGGATGCCTGACCGAGGTCCTCAGGGCCGGGTCTCAGTACAGTAGAGCTGCTCTCTGCTTCCCTGAGAGTGTGTGAGCGAACGCAAGCAGGGCAGACCAGTGGATGCCTGACCGAGGTCCTCAGGGCCGGGTCTCAGTACAGTAGAGCTGCTCTCTGCTTCTCTGAGAGTGTGTGAGCGAACACAAGCAGGGCAGACCAGTGGATGCCTGACCGAGGTCCTCAGGGCCGGGTCTCAGTACAGTAGAGCTGCTCTCTGCTTCTCTGAGAGTGTGTGAGCGAACGCAAGCAGGGCAGACCAGTGGATGCCTGACCGAGGTCCTCAGGGCCGGGTCTCAGTACAGTAGAGCTGCTCTCTGCTTCCCTGAGAGTGTGTGAGCGAACGCAAGCAGGGCAGACCAGTGGATGCCTGGCCGAGGTCCTCAGGGCCGGGTCTCAGTACAGTAGTGCTGCTCTCTGCTTCCCTGAGAGTGTGTGAGCGAACGCAAGCAGGGCAGACCAGTGGATGCCTGACCGAGGTCCTCAGGGCCGGGTCTCAGTACAGTAGTGCTGCTCTCTGCTTCCCTGAGAGTGTGTGAGCGAACACAAGCAGGGTAGACCAGTGGATGCCTGACCGAGGTCCTCAGGGCCGGGTCTCAGTACAGTAGAGCTGCTCTCTGCTTCCCTGAGAGTGTGTGAGCGAACACAAGCAGGGTAGACCAGTGGATGCCTGACCGAGGTCCTCAGGGCCGGGTCTCAGTACAGTAGAGCTGCTCTCTGCTTCCCTGAGAGTGTGTGAGCGAACACAAGCAGGGTAGACCAGTGGATGCCTGACCGAGGTCCTCAGGGCCGGGTCTCAGTACAGTAGTGCTGCTCTCTGCTTCCCTGAGAGTGTGTGAGCGAACACAAGCAGGGAAGACCAGTGGATGCCTGACCGAGGTCCTCAGGGCCGGGTTTCAGTACAGTAGTGCTGCTCTCTGCTTCCCTGAGAGTGTGTGAGCGAACGCAAGCAGGGCAGACCAGTGGATGCCTGACCGAGGTCCTCAGGGCCGGGTCTCAGTACAGTAGAGCTGCTCTCTGCTTCCCTGAGAGTGTGTGAGCGAACGCAAGCAGGGCAGACCAGTGGATGCCTGACCGAGGTCCTCAGGGCCGGGTCTCAGTACAGTAGAGCTGCTCTCTGCTTCCCTGAGAGTGTGTGAGCGAACGCAAGCAGGGCAGACCAGTGGATGCCTGACCGAGGTCCTCAGGGCCGGGTCTCAGTACAGTAGAGCTGCTCTCTGCTTCCCTGAGAGTGTGTGAGCGAACACAAGCAGGGTAGACCAGTGGATGCCTGACCGAGGTCCTCAGGGCCGGGTCTCAGTACAGTAGAGCTGCTCTCTGCTTCCCTGAGAGTGTGTGAGCGAACACAAGCAGGGTAGACCAGTGGATGCCTGACCGAGGTCCTCAGGGCCGGGTCTCAGTACAGTAGAGCTGCTCTCTGCTTCCCTGAGAGTGTGTGAGCGAACACAAGCAGGGTAGACCAGCGGATGCCTGACCGAGGTCCTCAGGGCCGGGTCTCAGTACAGTAGTGCTGCTCTCTGCTTCCCTGAGAGTGTGTGAGCGAACACAAGCAGGGTAGACCAGTGGATGCCTGACCGAGGTCCTCAGGGCCGGGTCTCAGTACAGTACAGCTGCTCTCTGCTTCCCTGAGAGTGTGTGTGTGGTCTGGGTGAGTGGAGGTCTGCCGGCAGAGAGAGTCCGTAACACCTCCTGTAATCACTCTCTGGGAAAGACACAGAAGCACACGTACTAGTTCCAATCGAGAGAAGAATCTCTACCCTTCTGTTTCCACCAGCATTATATCCTAGTCTAGAGGAGTGTCTGTAGTCCATCAGTATATATTTATCTGTTTGCTCCTGCTTCATGCTTTATCTGCGCTGATGTTATTGAGTGTGTGTGTGTGTGTTCTCCTGTGTGTGTGTGCAGGGCATCACTTCATCTGTATCCAGTCCATGGATGGGATGCTGATGTTCTTTGAGCAAGAGAGTTATGGTTTCGGCCGCTTTCTGCCTGGGTTCCTGTTACCTGGCCCACTGAGCTACTGTATCCGCACAGACTCCTTCATCACAGTCTCCTCCTCACGACAGGTGGAGTGCTACAGGTCAGACACACACACACACATACACACATACACACACACACACACACACACATACACACACACACACACACACACACTGAGCTACTGTATCCGTACAGACTCCTTCATCACAGTCTCCTCCTCACGACAGGTGGAGTGCTACAGGTCAAACACACACACACACACACACACACACACACTGAGCTACTGTATCCGCACAGACTCCTTCATCACAGTCTCCTCCTCACGACAGGTGGAGTGCTACAGGTCAGACACACACACACACACACACACACACACACTAATACTCACATTCATTCTTATTAAATTAACATGATATCTGGTAGGATATATATCATCTGCAATAATAATATGGTAATAGGCTTTATGCCGGAAAAAGTGTTAACGGCCGGACGACTGACCAATATCTGTGGGCTTTTAATGGACTCAGCTAAACTAGCTGAAACGAAATTTCATTCGTTTTAATTATATAAATGTTTGTGTGAATAAAAAAATACTTTTAGATATTAATCTGCAAATGTGATGGACATAAGTTATGCTCGCCTTTGGCATGAAAGCATCAGGAGTGAAACTGCTCTATATTTAATGAAGGACAGAAAGACCTGAAGGTGAGAGTTGTCATGACAGAACTACAAACACGGATGAAGTGTTTAAAAACTACAAACATGCCAGCTGCGCGCAAGCAAC
>CM040803.1:37413525-37443525 GCA_022829025.1 Squalius cephalus | reverse complement strand
AAAGTTCTGCATAATTAAGGGCGTGGCCATTTGATTGACAGCTGGATTGCCACTGATGTCACTACTAGCCATTTGTCTGCTAGCGTTAGCGACACATCACCTCAGATAATCCGCCTCGCAGCACATTTTCGTTTATCCGGGAGTGAGGCTGCCAAGATGGCGACGGCCGGCTCCGCCCACTTTGGGCTTCAGAAACACTACGGGTGATGTCACGCACGCTACGAACATATTTCATTACAGTCTATGGGTGTCACGTAATGATGCCATCTTGTAACTCGGTGTCACACTGAAACATTCAAATAAAGCCACAACACATATAGCTAAATAAGATTATTACGTTTCATTCACTTAATTTGATGACGTTTGTCGTCACCGTTTCATTCTGTGACGGTGTGTGTCGAACAGCATACGGGTACTGGAACGGGCTTGTTTTGTTGTCCACAATGAATACATGAAGAGATAATAGATGCTGATACTAATCAATAAATACTAAAGAAGTTTTAAAGGCGGTAAACCTTCATGTCATGAATGAACATGTTCCTCCCGTCTGTAAGAAACCAGAGGACAGCAGTGAGGAACCAGGACTGATGTCTCTGAAGCGCTCAGTGTGTGTGGGACGGTTTGCTCAGAGTGGTTCTCATGCGACTGGTAACAGATACGCCTGTGCAGTGTGTGTGTGTGTGTGTGTGTGCGTCCGTCCCGCACGGGTCACGCTCTCTCGCAGTCTCTCTCCTGCTGGCCTCACATTAGAAGAGCATCTCTCAGCACCTCTGAAATGAGTGTCTCGCTTCACATCTCCTGCACACACGCTTTCTCAAACCTCACTGTATTAAAGATTAATAATAACACGCATAGTTAGGATAGCAGAACAAATGGGCTCATCAAGGGAGGAGAAAACACTGGTCCGAATAAACTCCATCAAATGGTGTTAGTTAGCAGAGGCGACCCAAACCAGAACGCCAGGATCCTCCTTTGCCCAAACATGTCTGCTGTGTTTAAATGGATGTGCAGCACTTTCGGTTCGGGGAACGTCCACTCACACACACTGAAACAAATCACCTCAAATAATAAGATTTCACTACAAATACTTTTAATCCGTTAGTTGGACTGAACAAGTCGTACAATTACAGTACAAAGTAGGTGTGTAACGATACCCTCATGTCACGATTCTGAACTCTCGATAGTCGATACCATATTATTGTGATACTCCAAGACATATGATGAAAGATTAACAAAAAATCACTGTTGATTAAAATGCTAAATTTGATATTACATTGTGTGTGTAAATGAATATTCTTGGACTTGGTGCTGAAACCCAATGCAGGACAATAGAGACACCAGAATAACAATATTCATGATTCTGAAGATGAAAATACAGAATTATTGTAGATGAATATGCTTTACTCTGTCACTGACTAGATATATTTATAATAATGTTGGCCACTTTTACTGGTAACATCAGACATTTGGCATTATCAGGACCCACACATATTCACCCATTGCATTATTATACATTATATTCAACATTATATACAGTAGTTTAATGCAGTACTGACACTAAAACTCTGAAAACTTGAATTTTTCTCACATAGTCATTTTTATTTTGGGTAAATTATCCACGATACATATTGAAGCATTTGTGATGCATCAAAATCTACATATGATATATTGTTACACCCCTAGTACAATGTGATCTGTCAAAATGACAGAAAGCACTTTGAAATTAATCTATCAGACTTCTAGTCTGGGAACATTGTTCATTCATGCAACGTACTTGTGTGTTACATAATACAGATTACTATATGCTACAGGAATATTGAACACATCAGTAATATTATTATATTGCTGTGAAAAGACTTTATTCATGCGTTTATTCATGGTTCACTGAAAGTATTATGGCTGTGAAACGATTAATCGCATCTAAAATAAAAGTTTGTGTTTACATAATATATGTGTGTGTACTGTGTATAATTATTTTGTATATAAATACACACACATGCATGTATATATTTAAGGAATATTTGCATGCATATACTGTATATTTATATATAATTTATATTATATATAAATATGAATACATTTTTCTTAAATATATACATGCATGTGTGTGTATTTATATACAAAATAATTATACACAGTACACACACATATACTAGTGTGTAAACACTAGCAACACTAGCAACTTTTTTTCTATTTTTATTGGCAGTATCTGACAGTTTAATGGACGATACTCCCATAATTCACGTCAGAGCTAAAAAGTGGATAGGCAAAACTATTCAGAATGGATTATTAGTCTGGCATCGTGTTTGATCGCCACCAATCTGACACTGTATTTCATTTAAAACCGTTTTAAACCACATGTTTCTGACATGCATACAAGTTTTCACAGGCTCATATTATTAGAGAGACTACATGGAATATTTGTGCATATAAATATTAATTTGTGACACCACAGGAGTGAACACAGCATGTAAATGTTAGCTTCTATCTGTATTGCTGTGGTTACATGTGTGTGTGTGTGTGTGTGTGTGTGTGTGTGTGTGTGTGTGTGTGTGTGTGAGGGAGCTGAAGGGTGTGGTGGTGACGCTGAGCTCTGATGGACGTCTCCACTGCTCGTACATGGGAACCGACCCGTCCTTCTTCAGCGCCCCTAAAGTGGAGGCCCGAGAGCTGAACTACGAGGAGCTGGACGCCGAGATGAAGCGGCTGCAGAAGCTCATCCGCGAGGCCACCAAAACACAGGGTAGTGTACCACACACACACAGGGTTATAACACAGGGTAGTGCACCACACACACACACACAGGGTTATAACACAGGGTAGTGCACCACACACACACAGGGTTATAACACAGGGTAGTGCACCACACACACACACACAGGGTTATAACACAGGGTAGTGCACCACACACACACACACACACACAGGGTTATAACACAGGGTAGTGCACCACACACACACACACAGGGTTATAACACAGGGTAGTGCACCACACACACACAGGGTTATAACACAGGGTAGTGCACCACACACACACAGGGTTATAACACAGGGTAGTGCACCACACACACACAGGGTTATAACACAGGGTAGTGCACCACACACACACACACAGGGTTATAACACAGGGTAGTGCACCACACACACACACACAGGGTTATAACACAGGGTAGTGCACCACACACACACACACAGGGTTATAACACAGGGTAGTGCACCACACACACACAGGGTTATAACACAGGGTAGTGCACCACACACACACACACAGGGTTATAACACAGGGTAGTGCACCACACACACACACACAGGGTTATAACACAGGGTAGTGCACCACACACACACACACACAGGGTTATAACACAGGGTAGTGCACCACACACACACAGGGTTATAACACAGGGTAGTGCACCACACACACACAGGGTTATAACACAGGGTAGTGCACCACACACACAGGGTTATAACACAGGGTAGTGCACCACACACACACACACAGGGTTATAACACAGGGTAGTGCACCACACACACACACACAGGGTTATAACACAGGGTAGTGCACCACACACACACACACAGGGTTATAACACAGGGTAGTGCACCACACACACACAGGGTTATAACACAGGGTAGTGCACCACACACACACAGGGTTATAACACAGGGTAGTGCACCACACACACACAGGGTTATAACACAGGGTAGTGTACCACACACACACAGGGTTATAACACAGGGTAGTGCACCACACACACACACACAGGGTTATAACACAGGGTAGTGCACCACACACACACAGGGTTATAACACAGGGTAGTGCACCACACACACACACACAGGGTTATAACACAGGGTAGTGCACCACACACACACAGGGTTATAACACAGGGTAGTGCACCACACACACACACACAGGGTTATAACACAGGGTAGTGCACCACACACACACAGGGTTATAACACAGGGTAGTGCACCACACACACACAGGGTTATAACACAGGGTAGTGCACCACACACACACAGGGTTATAACACAGGGTAGTGCACCACACACACACACACACACAGGGTTATAACACAGGGTAGTGCACCACACACACACAGGGTTATAACACAGGGTAGTGCACCACACACACACAGGGTTATAACACAGGGTAGTGCACCACACACACACAGGGTTATAACACAGGGTAGTGCACCACACACACAGGGTTATAACACAGGGTAGTGCACCACACACACACAGGGTTATAACACAGGGTAGTGCACCACACACACAGGGTTATAACACAGGGTAGTGCACCACACACACACAGGGTTATAACACAGGGTAGTGCACCACACACACACAGGGTTATAACACAGGGTAGTGCACCACACACACACAGGGTTATAACACAGGGTAGTGTACCACACACACACAGGGTTATAACACAGGGTAGTGCACCACACACACACAGGGTTATAACACAGGGTAGTGCACCACACACACACACACACACAGGGTTATAACACAGGGTAGTGCACCACACACACACAGGGTTATAACACAGGGTAGTGCACCACACACACACAGGGTTATAACACAGGGTAGTGCACCACACACACACAGGGTTATAACACAGGGTAGTGCACCACACACACACAGGGTTATAACACAGGGTAGTGCACCACACACACACAGGGTTATAACACAGGGTAGTGCACCACACACACACACACACAGGGTTATAACACAGGGTAGTGCACCACACACACACAGGGTTATAACACAGGGTAGTGCACCACACACACACAGGGTTATAACACAGGGTAGTGCACCACACACACACACACAGGGTTATAACACAGGGTAGTGCACCACACACACACACACAGGGTTATAACACAGGGTAGTGCACCACACACACACAGGGTTATAACACAGGGTAGTGTACCACACACACACAGGGTTATAACACAGGGTAGTGCACCACACACACACAGGGTTATAACACAGGGTAGTGCACCACACACACACACACAGGGTTATAACACAGGGTAGTGCACCACACACACACAGGGTTATAACACAGGGTAGTGCACCACACACACACAGGGTTATAACACAGGGTAGTGCACCACACACACACACAGGGTTATAACACAGGGTAGTGCACCACACACACACAGGGTTATAACACAGGGTAGTGCACCACACACACACACAGGGTTATCAGACGAATAAAGCTCAGACTGATACCAAACTCAATGCCTGATCCAAGCAGAGCCTGTGGGCTTTTGTCTATGACCGGGTCAGCATTTTACTTTCTTTATATGTGTTTAACCTAATACTTCAGCAGAATGTAGTAATATTTTCCACCTTTGAATCAGTGCATCTTCACTGCTGATGTAACCGTGGCCGAGTGGTCAGGAGGAAAAGAGAATTCAGTCCAGATTGACACAGTTAAAGGAGAAAAGTCACAGCTGAATATAAGTTACACCACATCAAAATTGCTTTGTTGAGATTGAGCGAAAAACCTTTTTTTTCTTGAAAAAATATTCTTCATGTCTTAAAATATCTTGACTGTAACTCGACACCCTTGCCTCATTTAGTATGCGCGGTTCTATGAATATTCAAATGAGCCCCGCCTCCACTCACTCACTCAGCTCAGAGATCCACTGGTTGACGATCACACGTTGATCTGATTGGTTACAAGGTAGTTTGTGACGTCAGAAACACCAGCGATTTCAAAGCGTGTTTTTGAGACTGTCTTTGGTTCACTGCAGTTTTAAGGAGGAAATACTCAGCAATGCTGTCGACTTATGAATTTACACATGGTTTGTCTTAAAGCAGATTAAAAACACCACATAGACACATAAACAACATTAAACGCTGGATTTTCACCACAGGGGGACTTTAAAATTGTTCAAATTTAATGGTATACAGAAAAAGTAAACTAATCTAAATCTATAATAAACATAAATCATAGGGGCATTTATTATAAACTGCACTTATAACAAACACCAAGCCTAAACCAATTTAAAGCGAAACTGAAACCTTTTGTTAAAGTTGAACGTCAGGAAAGATAAAAACTGAAACCAAAAGATAAAACATTTCTGTAGGAACCAGTCAGTTCTGAACCACTAATATCTGACTGTTGTGTTGACTGATATTAACTCATTTACAGAAATCTAAAAACATAAACATAATTAATGATTTTCGTTATTTAGACAAAAACCCCTCAGATCTACAGCATTTTTCTACTTTACTGCATTAAAGGATGCGAATATAGGGATTAAAAGTGAACAATGAAAAAAGTAGGGATGAAAATATTCATTTGTATAAATACGCTGCAGAAAAGACAGAAAAGAGACAAACATGGCTTTGAGCTTCACATGTGCACAAAATGTTAACGTGTGTCTGAGTAACTGGACGTCTGGTTGCAGGAGTCAGATGTGATGTTAGTAATGCTGGATCTGATATATTTCTGCGTGCTTTGCATGATATAAGTTGGAGCACATTTCAGTTGATTAAAAATGAACTTATATTCCAGAAAGTGTGTGTCCTGTCCTCGATCTGAAAGTGTGTTTGTGTGTGTGTGTTTGTGCAGATATCGTGCCGAGGGCCGAGACAGAAGAAGAGCTCAGTGTGACCGCTGTCGTCTCGTCTCAGCTCGACCAGCTCTCGGTACAAACACACTATTTAACTCTATATGCTAATGCTAATGCTAATGCCTGCAGGTCTCAGTGAGACGCACTGAACACACATTATTTATCAGTCTTTCACACACAGTCACACAGATGAAGACACACCGTAGACGTCTATTACTTTTACATAAAATAATGAATTTTATTATATTATAATATCTTTTTTCCAAAATGAGGACATCCTTAATGTCCCTAAAAGGTTTTGTTATATTCAGCTCAGTTTGAGAGCTATATTTGTCCTTATACTAAAGTGAAGGAAACACACACGCTTCACTAATTAAAAGAAGTCATATCACTATTATTGAAGCTCGTTTCCACTACAGAATAAAAAATACAAAAAGTAATTGCAACATTTTATTATCTCAATATTTGTTTTAATTGGATTGTCTCGCAATTCTGACTGTATAGTAGCCTGGGAAAACCCAGACAACTTCCGGCAAATTTAGATTTGCTCTGCAAGTAGTCTGGCAAAGAGCTCATTCAAGCCCATTTCCATGCCGTCGAAATCGCGGCACCAATCAGAAACGTTGAGGTGGGCTTTACACGATGATGATCGCTCTGATTGGTTTTAGGTCTATCCAATAAATGAACGAGCCCAGAGGCATTTGAGCGACGTCCACTCCGTTGGTGAAGCGCACCAACTTTTAAATGTATTATTATATTCAAATTGCAAACACACGAGGACAGTCTCCATGAAAGACCCACTGGCAGATGAACGTGCTACTACATTTCTCTCCGAAACGGTAGGAAATTAAATTAGATTTAATAGAGGATTTTAACTGTGACAAGATGATTGACAGGGCAGTTTAAGTGACAGGATGCACGCGACAGATCTGTCCGATAAAGATGACGAAGTAGTATGTCCCAAAGCTTGCCTACTTTTTTGCTACACATTCAAAAGTAAATACATTTTCTTTACAAAAAGAGTACATACTTTTATGGCGTAGTGTAACTTTGGGACACCGCATATGGCTTTACACGATGCCGATCGCTCTGATTGGTTTTAGGAGTTTTAGGTCTATCCAATTGCACCCAGAGGCATTTGAGCGACGTCCGTTGGTGACGCCCCTTTGGAAATGAGTTCTTAAAGAAGCTTTGCCAGACCATAACTCAGTTACTACTGAGAATGGTCTGGTTTTAACCAGGCTAACTGTATAGTTATAATAGTTATATATTCAGTTATAATGTCCAAATTGTGAGACATAAACTCGAAATTGCAACAAAAAAAGGCATTTTTAAAAATAGAATTCTTTTATAAATAATCCAATGTCTTCAGACTGAATCAAACAATTACTTTTTTTTGTTGGATTTAAATTTACAATTACATTTTTTGTTGGATGTCTCCAACGAAAGGTTTTGTCAAATTTATTGAACTTGCAGGAACTGTTTTGTCTCAGTATATAGTGCACACATGTTCTGTGAGTCTGATGAGCACACAGTGTGATTGAGGTGTGCTCAGTTCTCCATTCCCTTCTCTCCCCCAGTGCGCGCTGATAGCGGAGATGAATGGCCTGCCGGTGCCATCAGTCTCAGTCCAGGTGAGCATCAGCTCTTCTCCTGTAGCTCTTCTCCTGTAGCTCTTCTCCTGTAGCTCTTCTCCTGTAGATCTTCTCCTGTAGCTCTTCTCTTGTAGCTCTTCTCCTGTAGATCTTCTCCTGTAGCTCTTCTCCTGTAGCTCTTCTCTTGTAGCTCTTCTCCTGTAGATCTTCTCCTGTAGATATTCTCCTGTAGTTCTTCTCCTGTAGCTCTTCTCCTATAGATCTTCTCCTGTAACTCTTCTCCTGTAGCTCTTCTCCTGTAGCTCTTCTCCTGTAGCTCTTCTCCTGTAGCTCTTCTCCTGTAGATCTTCTCCTGTAGATATTCTCCTGTAGTTCTTCTCCTGTAGCTCTTCTCCTATAGATCTTCTCCTGTAACTCTTCTCCTGTAGCTCTTCTCCTGTAGCTCTTCTCCTGTAGCTCTTCTCCTGTAGATCTTCTCCTGTAACTCTTCTCCTGTAGCTCTTCTCCTGTAGCTCTTCTCTTGTAGCTCTTCTCCTGTAGATCTTCTCCTGTAGATCTTCTCCTGTAGCTCTTCTCTTGTAGCTCTTCTCCTGTAGATCTTCTCCTGTAGCTCTTCTCCTGTAGCTCTTCTCCTGTAGCTCTTCTCCTGTAGATCTTCTCCTGTAGCTCTTCTCTTGTAGCTCTTCTCCTGTAGATCTTCTCCTGTAGATCTTCTCCTGTAGCTCTTCTCTTGTAGCTCTTCTCCTGTAGATCTTCTCCTGTAGCTCTTCTCCTGTAGATCTTCTCCTGTAGCTCTTCTCCTGTAGATCTTCTCCTGTAGCTCTTCTCTTGTAGCTCTTCTCCTGTAGATCTTCTCCTGTAGATATTCTCCTGTAGTTCTTCTCCTGTAGCTCTTCTCCTATAGATCTTCTCCTGTAGCTCTTCTCCTGTAGCTCTTCTCCTGTAGCTCTTCTCCTGTAGCTCTTCTCCTGTAGCTCTTCTCCTGTAGCTCTTCTCCTGTAGCTCTTCTCCTGTAACTCTTCTCCTGTAGCTCTTCTCCTGTAGATCTTCTCCTGTAACTCTTCTCCTGTAGCTCTTCTCCTGTAGCTCTTCTCCTGTAGCTCTTCTCCTGTAGCTCTTCTCCTGTAGATCTTGTCCTGTAGATCTTCTCCTGTAGCTCTTCTCCTGTAGCTCTTCTCCTGTAGCTCTTCTCCTGTAGATCTTCTCCTGTAGATCTTCTCCTGTAGATCTTCTCCTGTAGATCTTCTCTTCTAGCTCTTCTCCTGTAGCTCTTCTCTTGTAGCTCTTCTCCTGTAGATCTTCTCTTGTAGCTCTTCTCCTGTAGCTCTTCTCCTGTAGCTCTTCTCCTGTAGCTCTTCTCCTGTAGCTCTTCTCCTGTAGCTCTTCTCCTGTAGCTCGTCTCCTGTAGCTCTTCTCCTGTAGCTCTTCTCCTGTAGCTCTTCTCCTGTAGCTCTTCTCCTGTAGCTCTTCTCCTGTAGCTCTTCTCCTGTAGATCTTCTCCTGTAACTCTTCTCCTGTAACTCTTCTCCTGTAGCTCTTCTCCTGTAGCTCTTCTCCTGTAGCTCTTCTCCTGTAGCTCTTCTCCTGTAGATCTTCTCCTGTAGCTCTTCTCCTGTAGATCTTCTCCTGTAGCTCTTCTCCTGTAGCTCTTCTCTTGTAGATCTCCTCCTGTAGCTCTTCTCCTGTAGATCTCCTCCTGTAGCTCTTCTCCTGTAGATCTTCTCCTGTAACCCTTCTCCTGTAGCTCTTCTCCTGTAGATCTTCTCTTGTAGATCTCCTCCTGTAGCTCTTCTCCTGTAGATCTTCTCCTGTAACCCTTCTCCTGTAGCTCTTCTCCTGTAGATCTTCTCTTGTAGATCTCCTCCTGTAGCTCTTCTCCTGTAGATCTTCTCCTGTAACTCTTCTCCTGTAGCTCTTCTCCTGTAGCTCTTCTCCTGTAGCTCTTCTCCTGTAGCTCTTCTCCTGTAGATCTTCTCTTGTAGCTCTTCTCCTGTAGCTCTTCTCCTGTAGCTCTTCTCCTGTAACTCTTCTCCTGTAGCTCTTCTCCTGTAGATCTTCTCCTGTAACTCTTCTCCTGTAGCTCTTCTCCTGTAGATCTTCTCCTGTAGCTCTTCTCCTGTAGCTCTTCTCCTGTAGATCTTCTCCTGTAACTCTTCTCCTGTAGCTCTTCTCCTGTAGATCTTCTCCTGTAGATCTCCTCCTGTAGCTCTTCTCCTGTAGATCTTCTCCTGTAGCTCTTCTCCTGTAGCTCTTCTCCTGTAGATCTTCTCCTGTAGCTCTTCTCCTGTAGATCTTCTCCTGTAGCTCTTCTCCTGTAGATCTTCTCCTGTAGCTCTTCTCCTGTAGCTCTTCTCCTGTAACTCTTCTCCTGTAGCTCTTCTCCTGTAGATCTTCTCCTGTAGATCTCCTCCTGTAACTCTTCTCCTGTAGCTCTTCTCCTGTAGATCTTCTCCTGTAGCTCTTCTCCTGTAGCTCTTCTCCTGTAGATCTTCTCCTGTAGATCTCCTCCTGTAGCTCTTCTCCTGTAGCTCTTCTCCTGTAGCTCTTCTCCTGTAGCTCTTCTCCTGTAGATCTTCTCTTGTAGCTCTTCTCCTGTAGATCTTCTCCTGTAACTCTTCTCCTGTAACTCTTCTCCTGTAGCTCTTCTCCTGTAACTCTTCTCCTGTAGCTCTTCTCCTGTAGCTCTTCTCCTGTAGCTCTTCTCCTGTAGATCTTCTCCTGTAGATCTTCTCCTGTAGATCTTCTCCTGTAGCTCTTCTCCTGTAGCTCTTCTCCTGTAGCTCTTCTCCTGTAGATCTTCTCTTGTAGCTCTTCTCCTGTAGCTCTTCTCCTGTAGATCTCCTCCTGTAGCTCTTCTCCTGTAGCTCTTCTCCTGTAGATCTTCTCCTGTAGCTCTTCTCCTGTAGCTCTTCTCCTGTAGCTCTTCTCTTGTAGATCTCCTCCTGTAGCTCTTCTCCTGTAGCTCTTCTCCTGTAGATCTTCTCTTGTAGCTCTTCTCCTGTAGATCTTCTCCTGTAACTCTTCTCCTGTAGCTCTTCTCCTGTAGCTCTTCTCCTGTAGCTCTTCTCCTGTAGCTCTTCTCCTGTAGTTCTTCTCCTGTAGCTCTTCTCCTGTAGATCTTCTCCTGTAGCTCTTCTCCTGTAGATCTTCTCCTGTAGATCTTCTCTTGTAGATCTCCTCCTGTAGCTCTTCTCCTGTAGATCTTCTCCTGTAACTCTTCTCCTGTAGCTCTTCTCCTGTAGCTCTTCTCCTGTAGCTCTTCTCCTGTAGATCTTCTCTTGTAGCTCTTCTCCTGTAGCTCTTCTCCTGTAGATCTTCTCCTCTAACTCTTCTCCTGTAGCTCTTCTCCTGTAGCTCTTCTCCTGTAGCTCTTCTCCTGTAGATCTTCTCCTGTAGATCTTCTCCTGTAGCTCTTCTCCTGTAGATCTTCTCCTGTAGCTCTTCTCCTGTAGCTCTCCTCCTGTAGATCTCCTCCTGTAGCTCTTCTCCTGTAGATCTTCTCCTGTAGCTCTTCTCCTGTAGCTCTCCTCCTGTAGATCTCCTCCTGTAGCTCTTCTCCTGTAGCTCTTCTCTTGTAGCTCTTCTCCTGTAGCTCTTCTCCTGTAGATCTTCTCCTCTAACTCTTCTCCTGTAGCTCTTCTCCTGTAGCTCTTCTCCTGTAGCTCTTCTCCTGTAGATCTTCTCCTGTAGATCTTCTCCTGTAGCTCTTCTCCTGTAGATCTTCTCCTGTAGCTCTTCTCCTGTAGCTCTCCTCCTGTAGATCTCCTCCTGTAGCTCTTCTCCTGTAGATCTTCTCCTGTAGCTCTTCTCCTGTAGCTCTCCTCCTGTAGATCTCCTCCTGTAGCTCTTCTCCTGTAGCTCTTCTCCTGTAGCTCTTCTCTTGTAGATCTTCTCCTGTAGATCTTCTCCTGTAGCTCTTCTCCTGTAGATCTTCTCTTGTAGATCTCCTCCTGTAGCTCTTCTCCTGTAGCTCTTCTCCTGTAGCTCTTCTCCTGTAGATCTTCTCCTGTAGCTCTTCTCCTGTAGCTCTCCTCCTGTAGATCTCCTCCTGTAGCTCTTCTCCTGTAGCTCTTCTCCTGTAGCTCTTCTCTTGTAGATCTTCTCCTGTAGATCTTCTCCTGTAGCTCTTCTCCTGTAGCTCTTCTCTTGTAGATCTCCTCCTGTAGCTCTTCTCCTGTAGCTCTTCTCCTGTAGATCTTCTCCTGTAGCTCTTCTCCTGTAGATCTCCTCCTGTAGCTCTTCTCCTGTAGCTCTTCTCCTGTAGCTCTTCTCCTGTAGCTCTTCTCCTGTAGATCTCCTCCTGTAGCTCTTCTCCTGTAGCTCTTCTCCTGTAGCTCTTCTCCTGTAGCCCTTCTCCTGTAGCTCTTCTCCTGTAGCTCTTCTCCTGTAGCTCTTCTCCTGTAGCTCTTCTCTTGTAGATCTTCTCCTGTAGATCTTCTCCTGTAGCTCTTCTCCTGTAGCTCTCCTCCTGTAGATCTCCTCCTGTAGCTCTTCTCCTGTAGCTCTTCTCCTGTAGCTCTTCTCCTGTAGATCTCCTCCTGTAGCTCTTCTCCTGTAGCTCTTCTCCTGTAGCCCTTCTCCTGTAGATCTTCTCCTGTAGCTCTTCTCCTGTAGATCTCCTCCTGTAGATCTTCTCCTGTAGCTCTTCTCCTGTAGCTCTTCTCCTGTAGCTCTTCTCCTGTAGCTCTTCTCTTGTAGATCTCCTCCTGTAGCTCTTCTCCTGTAGCTCTTCTCCTGTAGATCTTCTCCTGTAGCTCTTCTCCTGTAGATCTCCTCCTGTAGCTCTTCTCCTGTAGCTCTTCTCCTGTAGATCTTCTCCTGTAGATCTTCTCCTGTAGATCTTCTCCTGTAGATCTTCTCCTGTAGATCTCCTCCTGTAGATCTTCTCCTGTAGCTCTTCTCCTGTAGCTCTTCTCCT
This sequence comes from Squalius cephalus, assembly GCA_022829025.1. Taxonomy (NCBI): domain Eukaryota; kingdom Metazoa; phylum Chordata; class Actinopteri; order Cypriniformes; family Leuciscidae; genus Squalius; species Squalius cephalus. Next base: position 37,430,419 of record CM040803.1, on the reverse strand, counting down.
GTAGATCTTCTCCTGTAGCTCTTCTCCTGTAGATCTTCTCCTGTAGATCTTCTCCTGTAGCTCTTCTCCTGTAGCTCTTCTCCTGTAGATCTTCTCCTGTAGCTCTTCTCCTGTAGCTCTTCTCCTGTAGATCTTCTCCTGTAGATCTCCTCCTGTAGATCTCCTCCTGTAGATCTCCTCCTGTAGCTCTTCTCCTGTAGCTCTTCTCCTGTAGATCTTCTCCTGTAGATCTCCTCCTGTAGATCTCCTCCTGTAGATCTCCTCCTGTAGCTCTTCTCCTGTAGCTCTTCTCCTGTAGCTCTTCTCCTGTAGATCTTCTCCTGTAGCTCTTCTCCTGTAGCTCTTCTCCTGTAGATCTTCTCCTGTAGATCTCCTCCTGTAGATCTCCTCCTGTAGATCTCCTCCTGTAGCTCTTCTCCTGTAGCTCTTCTCTTGTAGATCTTCTCCTGTAGATCTTCTCCTGTAGATCTTCTCCTGTAGCTCTTCTCCTGTAGATCTTCTCCTGTAGCTCTTCTCCTGTAGCTCTTCTCCTGTAGCTCTTCTCCTGTAGATCTTCTCCTGTAGCTCTTCTCCTGTAGATCTTCTCCTGTAGATCTCCTCCTGTAGATCTTCTCCTGTAGATCTCCTCCTGTAGATCTTCTCCTGTAGATCTTCTCCTGTAGATCTTCTCCTCTAGCACTTGTACCTCTGATACTGAGTGTGTGTGTGTGTGTGTGTGTGTGTGTGTGTTTCACTCTCAGGTGAGGATAAAGAGTGTGTGTGTGTGTGTGCGCTTCTCTCTCAGGTGATGATAAAGAGTGTGTGTGTGTGTGTGTTTCACTCTCAGGTGAGGATAAAGAGCCGTTCTGTGGTGGCAAGCCCAAAGATGACGGTGTGTGTTCAGCCTCCTCTGGCCGTCACACAGGACCAGTTTGTGCTGGACTCTATGGGTAGGACTGACTTTGCTTCTTCCTGAAACTATCACACACACACACACACACACACACACATATACTGTCACACACACCCACTGTCTCTCACACACACACACACACACACACACACACACACACACACTGAAGACTGAAGAGCACTTTTCATCATTTCATGCTTCGGCTAATTCTAAACTAATAGAATCCTCCCGTATATTTTTCAGTGTTTCAAAATGTTCAATCTTCACCTTGGGTTAGGAAATATTATATATTATATATTTCTGACTACCATCCAAATTATGTCGGATATAATTTTCAGACCAAATAAAGCAGTTGCTCTTCACTCCAGTTAAGGACATGTCGAAGTGGAGTACGGCACAGGATTGTTGCTGTACAAAGTGTATAAATATTTAATAAGCTCTGCATCACCAAATCCTGATATCAGACAATCCTGAGGCGTTCTGTGCAGGTCATGCGTGAATATGCTCGTCTCATCCAAATGTTTTGATTTGTTGAAGTGTAAAGCCTGTTATTGTTGTGCAGTGCTTGATTGACAGGGGAATGAGCGACAGACGAGCCATTACTCCAGAAAGAGGTTTGAGTTTCAGGGCTGAGAAAGAAATGATATGACATACTTTGATGTTGGCCAATCAGAAGCCAGTGTCACATCATTGTAATGTTGAAGAGACATTTCTACACACACTCTCTCACACACACACTCTCACACACACACACACACACTCAAAAAACTAAACTAGCGCTGTAAAGGCGAGGACAGGGATATTTCTGCGGCTGATCGTACTGCCTATATATTTGTAGGAGTTTCCCTTTCAGACGCAACATTTATGGGAGGAGAGAATTTAAATGAAGCTACGTGATTTACTAAGGTTTACGCTAGTCAATATACTAGTATTCGCGCCATTATTTAACTCCCAAAAAAGCATGTTAAACCCATTTTGCGGCATGTCTGCAGTCGCTGCACTGGGAGACGCGTGAGGAGGGAGGAAATATGTTCCACTCGCATTAATATCTTTGAAATGCCTTAGATTACCTGAGTCAACCCGCACCTGATGCTAACGCTAATCTGTGCTGCCATTGCTAGATTGCATTGGTCATTATGTAAATGATCTGACTGCGTCTGTGTTCTTTAATTTGCGCGTCGTCAGTAGATTTTTCTTTTATGCCAAAAATCATGAGGATATTAAGTAAAGATCATGTTCCATGAAGATATTTTGTAAATTTCCTACCGTAAATAAATAAAACATTTATGTATCCATCTTTCAGATGATGTATAAATCTCAATTAAAAAATTTTTACCCATGTGACTGGTTTTGTGGTCCAGGGTCACATTTGTGGAATTGCGTCCTTATGCTAATTTGTCCGGTTTAGTAAATCTGGCCCTTAAAAATATTTGTATTATGGTATTGTGATATTATTTCAATCCCAGTGGTCAACACCTGTCTGGGGCTCATGAGAGACAGTAGATGTGCTGGAGGAAGAGTGTGGGCAGGGTTTAGTCAGCTGATGATGATGATGATGTACACACAGGACACCACACGGTGGAGTCGTGAAGCGGAGGATATTCCTGAGCTGGTGTGTGTGTGTGTGTGTGTGTGTGTGTCTCAGTCCCTGATTAACTTCTGCACTGTTTCCAAAACCACTGGCAATATTTGCTCAAGCTTTAACCGTAAACTATGCGCTTCCTCTTTTGTGTGATTTGATGTTTTCTTCACAAATTACTGCTAGCTCTGTTCCATAGCCCAGTGCAGCCACAGCCATGCACACTTCACTGTAACTACCTTAGTCAACATGAACTAAGAATGAACAATACTTCTACAGCAATTAATAATCTTAGTTCATATTTATTTCAACATTAACTAATACATTATTAAAATCATAGGTTGTATTAGTTAGCATTAGTTAATGCACTGTGAACTAACATGAACACACAGTGAACAGCTGGATTTGTATTAACTAACATTAACAAAGATTTACACATACAGTAACAAATGTATTGCTCATTGTTAGTTAATACATTAACTAATGTTGACAAATGAACCCTATTGTAAAGGGTTACCGAAATAAATATAAAGAATGAAGATGCATAGAATGCACTAATAATGGGTGAAACGGTCAGCTGTTTATATCAGCACTCTTCAGGATTAGGATAGCAGGTCTCGAAAGCAAACACACACGACATTAAAGCTGTACACCGCTCGCAGACTTTGAGCTTATGAGTTTAAAGGAGATGTGATTTAAAAAGATTGTGATAGAATTAAAGAAAAGCAGCTGAACTGAGTAAATGACCCAATGCTCATCATAGGTGTAGTGAGGAGTGTGTGTGAGGAGTGTGTGTGTCTCCGATCAGAAGCACATGTCTGTTGAGTGGATCAGATCAGCTGTGAGTGACAGGTCAGATAGTGTTGAGATCTGAAAGTCCATGTGTCACACACACACACACACACACACACACACACACACACACACACACACTCACACTCACACTCAGGCCCCGTCCACACTACTGCGTTTTCGTTTAAAAACGGAGACCTTTTGCTACGTTTGCACCTCCCGTCCACATTAAAACGGCAAAAACGGAGACCCAAAACGGAGAAGTTTAGAAACACTGCCGACCCGTTTTGCGTTTTGAATCCCTGGAGGGCGTTTTAGTGAAGACGGGTCAAAACGGAGGACTTTAGAAACGATGACGCAGAGGCTCACGCTCGGCTCTATGATTGGGTGTCATCGGTCATGGCGTATCCTTCCCTGATTCGTCAGCCACCCATCACATCCTGTTTACACCGGCACGCGCATGCCCAGTGTTGGTGAATGGTCACGTGATCCGCGTTTTCAGCCGTTTTAATGTGGACGGAGATCAATTCTAATACGCAGCTAAAACACACACACACACACACATAATTCAGCATATACTACATTCTAAATTATAATATATATAAAATATTCACTGTTCTTTTTTCAAAAATCATTCTTTGCACGTGTCCTAAGCAGGCATTACGTGATAAAGAAGAGATAAAGCTCTCTTCATTGTAAACAGCACTGACAAAAGTATATCTAGTCAATTCTTAAAGTCCCCCTGTGGTGTAAATCCAGCTTTTAATGTTGTTTATGTGTCTATATGCTGTTTTTAATCTGCTTTAAAGGGATACTTCACCTCTGGGAAGATGAATGTGTATTTAAAATAGGTCATTTAAGTAGAAGAAATGTGAAGAAATTTTTGAATTTGGAGTTTTCTAGACTGAGAAAAGCCAGAAAATGTATTTTTGGCTTATGTGGATGAAAGACAACAACTCCCAGAATGCACTTGCTTCGCTGCCTAAAGGAGGCCACGCCTACCGGTAAGGGAGCGCAGTTGAAAACAAACAACAAGGCTAGCCTATGTGATGAGTTTGCCAGGGATTTCGAGATCGTCCGAAATGTCCGGGATTCGGCTTTTGCGTTCTACAGTCGCCATTCATCATGTTCACTGTGGCGAGCTGGACGAGGCTGACGGCCGCGGGAGAACGGCGCGAGGCCGGTGGCGTCATTACTGAGACGCGCCGGGTCTCGCATCGCTCACGGAGGAGCGGGAATTTTCTTAGCAATGTTAAAACGCACATCAACCGATCACTTGTTTAGCGTTCATGTAAACACTACAGTCAGATTCACCAATCGGAATGAACTCAGTTAGATTGAAACAAAATGTGTGCATGTAAATGTAACGGGCGCGCTTTGTCTTTAACAGTTTTATGTTAGATTGGATGCACGTCCATTAACTCTTGTATGTTCTGCGTTGTGTTCTTGTTGTATTGAGTGAAGAAAGGACCCGGACCACGACCAACTGCTGGTTGCTCTTTTATTGAAGGCAGAATGGTGGATTTGTCTCTGTACAAATCAACAAACATGTACATAAGGCTCTGTTACAGGCAGTCTCCTCCACACGGCACACAGATCTCAAGCTCCTGTTAGCAGATAAACATACAGAAAACCCTGTAGACTAGCACGTGGAAACATGTCTAACTTTACTTTAAAACTTGCAAAAAGTCTGTTTACAAGGTTTATATTCGATTGACACATTAACTGCATGTTCACAACCTCAAAACTAATATTTATACATGAATAAAACAAGGTTTGTATCGTCCAAAAACTGAAATAAGTGTTTAAAACTGACGTGCAAAATAATACATTACCTCCTCTCAGCTGGCCTAGCGCAGACTGAAAGCAGCGCATAAATGACGACACAAGGCCTGCGACCTCTTAAAGTGATGGTACAGGTATTAACACCATGGTCTGAATACAACATTCAGGCATAAATACTGGCAATAAAACAGATCTTAAACATAAAGAAAACAATGTTCCTCAGGATTTGGTGACATTTCAACCGTAAAAGTAAAGATATCATTTCAACCTGGTTACATAAACAATGAATGGCGACCGCAGAACGCAAAAGCTGAATCCCGGACATTTTGAACGATCTCGCCCGCCGGACAAGTCCGGGAAAAGGAGGATGTAACCCCTACTTACTCAGCTTTCTCCTACTATTCAGCTTTCTCCACAGAACAAGAGCCTGCTAGCTTAGCTTCCAAAGAAAGACGGCTGACACTGTGTACATTCTGTGAGTGAGATCCCTCTATGGGCGGGCTGAAAACATGCGGAACAGCGCCATCTACTGGCTGTAGTCTTTAGCCTCTGGCCAGAAAATCCTCCGATGACGCAAAATGATGATTTTTGCGTCATCGGAGGATTTTTTACAGACAAAAAATACATAAATCTCTTGTCTCAGGGGGATATGAGGGTGGAAAGCATGGTAAATCGAAAATACTACAGGTTTTCTACTAATACAAAGCTTAATGCTAAATCCTGAAGTATCCCTTTAAGACAAACCATGTGTAAATTCATAAGTCGACAGCATTGCTGAGTATTTCCTCCTTAAAACTGCAGTGAACCAAAGACAGTCTCAAAAACACGCTTTGAAATCGCTGGTGTTTCTGACGTCACAAACTACCTTGTAACCAATCAGATCAACGTGTGATCGTCAACCAGTGGATCTCTGAGCTGAGTGAGTGAGAGGAGGCGGGGCTCATTTGCATATTCATAGAACCGCGCATACTAAATGAGGCAAGGGTGTCGAGTTACAGTCAAGATATTTTAAGGCATGAACGTTTAAATATGTCATGTTGGTGATGAGTTTTAAGGGATAAAATTATTGACCACAGGGGTCTTTAAATTGTAAAAATGTGGCGATACCAGGCTTTCTGCAGTATCAGTAGTATTGAGTACGACTCTATTCGCTATTCGCTGATAGACAACTGCTATTTGTGTTTGCGCTCCGAAGAGCATCAAAGGTTTCGATTTACAACGTGTTTTTGCAGCCTCGACCGTTGCAGCCAATCACAGACATGTCTGTCGAGCACATGACTGCACTGGCCAATCAGAGGTGTTTGAGCTCTGAGTTCTGCCCAGAATCCTCTCATTATAACCAACACTGTAAATAAGAGACTGCTCAATTATCATTCCATGAGTCGGGATCCTGGAACTGTGATTTAGCTTTAGTAAGCCTCTACTTTTAGATACTAACAACACTCTTTGTTCTCTAGCTTGTGTTTCTTTGTTATACACTGTTAAAACTTTTACATTTAATTCAATTTAATTTGATTCTGTAATCCTATTATAGTATTTTATTTCTAATATTTGAAATTAAACTGCAAAATAAAGACACTAAATGAATAAAGACGGAGAATGGGAGCTCGTGTGCATCTCAGCGCTGTCAAAATAAAAGTCTTGCTTCACTCACTAAAAGAAAAACGTGTCGACCAATGGTAGATATCGGCTGATATATCGGCCGAACACTCATAAACTAGTGCTGGGCAACGACTGATCGCATCCAAAATAAAAGTTTGTGTTTACATAATATATGTGTGTGTACTGTGTTTAATTATTGTGTATATATAAATACACACACATGCTGTATATACTGTATATATATTTATACATCATTTATATTATATATAAATATTTTATATATAAATAACAAATGTTTCTTAAATATATACATGCATGTGGGTGTATTTATATATATAAAAAAGTATTATACACAGTACACACACATATATTATTTAAACACAAACTTTTATTTGGATAAGTTTAATCGTTGCCCAGCACTAGTTGTGTTCCTAACACAGAAGTATGAGCGTGACCCACATCACCAGTAGACGTGTGAGTGCTGAGACGGCAGGACTCAATGCTGCCCTAAAGGTCACACACACCCCTTTAATCCTCACAACACACACTCACGCTGCTTTTGTCCAGGGAATTCCTGTCTAAGTGCTTCTGTGCTGTGTGTGTTCTGTGTGTAATGCGTGTGCTGTGTGTGTTCTGTGTGTAATGCGTGTGCTGTGTGTGTTCTGTGTGTAATGCGTGTGCTGTGTGTGTTCTGTGTGTAATGCGTGTGCTGGGCTACTGTCAGCGCAGGTCAAGAGAGGTCAACACAAATGGCCCTAGTTTAAGCACCTACATGCCAGACCGGTTTAAAGAGGGGTGTCACGCTTTCTGACGGCTCGACCCGACCCGACGGCTAGTGTTTGCCCACGCCACAGAGAGAGAGAGAGAGAGAAAGCTTTTAAAGCACATAGAAAGTGCTGTCGCCCGATGAGTTGATAGGAGCTCAGACTGAGAGAGTGTGTGTGAGTGACAGTCAGACGTTTGTGTGTGTGTGTGTGTGTGTGTGTGTGTGTGTGTGTGTGTGTGTGTGTGTGCGCGCTGGTGGGCCAGACACTTAATCTAAGTGCTCAGCAATCAGGCATTACTGCGGTTCAGTCACCTGTGTGAACACACACAACTCTACACATGAAGCAGATCACCTTACTAAAGACCACACAGACCAACTCAACGGATGAGAGTCTCTGTAATCCACTGACTCGAGTGGAGTTTAAAAGGGACATATTGTGAAAATCTGACTTTTCCCGTGTTTAAGTGCTATAATCTATAATCGGGTCCCGGTGCTTCTAACAACTCAGAAAACATGAAAAGACCCAGTAACTTAGTTTTACTGAGCCTTTCTCTGCAAGAATGTAGAAAATAAGCCGATCAGATTTCGCTCTCCTTCTGACGTATGAAGAGGATCTTATTATAATATTAGCGGCCCTTAATCTGCACGTTTACACACACCAGCCGACATTTGGTTTCACACGCGCCAACAGAGACCAGTTCTAACGCAATGATAAAGATCCAGCAGAGCCTGAAACTGTTCTGTGGTTGAGCACAGACGAGCACTGAACACTATTGACCAGAACATGTCACCGCTGTCTTATAAAGACTTCAGGAACTGTGGACACTTGTGGAGAAGTTAAACATGATGATGAGATGATCAGTGTAACTCCACAACAACTACAGAAATGTCTCCACTAACATTCAGAAACTCTTCCTGAGTCTCTCCGTAAGGCTGCACTCGCTACTGGTTATTCTGGGATTCTGGATGAGTGAGATTGGCCTGTTCTGTTATTGCCGGAGTTTCTGAAGCTTGTGTAAAGACTCCGCCCTCTTCTGAACAGAGGCGGAGCTAAAGCTTATCTGCATTTAAAGGGACACAGAAAAACGGCACGTTTTGCTCACACCCATTTAAGGTTGTATCAGCGATTTCAGGCCTAAACATAAATGATCACATTCATCTAATCTTTCCTAACGATCCGCTAGCTGCCCGTCCCATTAGCAGGCCGTCAAAAAAACGCGTCTCTGTAGGCAGCCTAGGCTCTGAGATCTGCACACAAAAACAAATGCTTTCACCACCACTCAAAACCAAAATAAATAGCGTTCCAACCAATCACCAACAGGGGGAGGGTGTTGTGAGGTTTTGCGCTCGTGCATGGCTGCATCTATGCATACATGGCCCCATCCATCCTCCCCTCAATACGGTGCAGTCGTCCTGTCCCCTTTGCAGAAAAGCATCCCCAAAGAATGATGTTTCCACCTCCATGCTTCACGGTTGGGATGGTGTTCTTGGGGTTGTACTCATCCTCCTTCTTCCTCCAAACACGGCGAGTGGAGTTTAGACCAAAAAGCTCTATTTTTGTCTCATCAGACCACATGACCTTCTCCCATTCCTCCTCTGGATCATCCAGATGGTCATTGGCAAACTTCAGACGGGCCTGGACATGCGCTGGCTTGAGCAGGGGGACCTTGTGTGGGCTGCAGGATTTTAATCCATGACGGCGTAGTGTGTTACTAATGGTTTTCTTTGAGACTGTGGTCACAGCTCTCTTCAGGTCATTGACCAGGTCCTGCCGTGTAGTTCTGGGCTGATCCCTCACCTTCCTCATGATCATTGATGCCCCACGAGGTGAGATCTTGCATGGTGCCCCAGACCGAGGGAGATTGACCGACATCTTGAACTTCTTCCATTTTCTAATAATTGCGCCAACAGTTGTTGCCTTCTCATCAAGCTGCGTGCCTATTGTCCTGTAGCCCATCCCAGCCTTGTGCAGATCTACAGTTTTATCCCTGATGTCCTTACACAGCTCTCTGGTCTTGGCCATTGTGGAGAGGTTGGAGTCTGTTTGATTGAGTGTGTGGACAGGTGTCTTTTATACAGGTGACGAGTTCAAACAGGTGCAGTTAATACAGGTAATGAGTGGAGAACAGGAGGGCTTCTTAACCCCTTAAACCCGAAGTGTCCCACTGGTGGGACACCCCCCCCCCCCCCGCGAAAAAAATTCATAATCAATAGGTATCAATAGGTAACACACGAACCCCCAAAGGCGCACATAGAGCATTTATTATAGATGTAGCACTTGTTGCATTTTAACTCATAACTCAATGAAGCATGCATCAATTGTGGAAAATGGCGACACCTAGCTGTGAAAATATTCATTATCATATTTTTAAAAAATAGTGCCTTGATTCAAACAAAATTGGTGTCATTTGAAAGCTTAGAGTCTGAACTTTACAGTGAATGTAGCCAATTTGAAAAACTCCTAAGTATTGCTGAGTTATTTGCTGATAAATAGAATAATTTTTTCCATAATCTATAAAATACTTTTTTGTACTATGTACTGCAATGTATCAAAAACATCATACATCTCATGAAACATTCCAAAATCGTTGAAAATTGCACTTCATCTTTTACAGCATATTAATACAATTAAAATGAGCCCAAAATGAACTTAATCTATTGCTTTTATGACAAAATAATCTTCATGGTGAAACAATTTTAAATATAGCTGCGAGCAGCGATTGCGGGCCCAAGCCGGTGGCACCGCCACCCTGGTGCCTTTAGTTACACTGTCACCGGCCCTCCATCGCTGCTCACAGTTATATATATATAATGTATATGTAACAAATATATACAGTGAGGAAAATAAGTATTTGAACACCCTGCTATTTTGCAAGTTCTCCCACTTGGAAATCATGGAGGGGTCTGAAATTGTCATCGTAGGTGCATGTCCACTGTGAGAGACATGATCTAAAAAAAAAATCCAGAAATCACAATATATGATTTTTTAACTATTTATTTGTATGATACAGCTGCAAATAAGTATTTGAACACCTGTCTATCAGCTAGAATTCTGACCCTCAAAGACCTGTTAGTCTGCCTTTAAAATGTCCACCTCCACTCCATTTATTATCCTAAATTAGATGCACCTGTTTGAGGTCGTTAGCTGCATAAAGACACCTGTCCACCCCATACAATCAGTAAGAATCCAACTACTAACATGGCCAAGACCAAAGAGCTGTCCAAAGACACTAGAGACAAAATTGTACACCTCCACAAGGCTGGAAAGGGCTACGGGGAAATTGCCAAGCAGCTTGGTGAAAAAAGGTCCACTGTTGGAGCAATCATTAGAAAATGGAAGAAGCTAAACATGACTGTCAATCTCCCTCGGACTGGGGCTCCATGCAAGATCTCACCGCGTGGGGTCTCAATGATCCTAAGAAAGGTGAGAAATCAGCCCAGAACTACACGGGAGGAGCTGGTCAATGAAAAGAGCTGGGACCACCGTTTCCTAGGCCTGAAAATGCCTGACAAAGCCTGAAAAGAGCTGGGACCACCGTTTCCAAGGTTACTGTTGGTAATACACTAAGACGTCATGGTTTGAAATCATGCATGGCACGGAAGGTTCCCCTGCTTAAACCAGCACATGTCAAGGCCCGTCTTAAGTTTGCCAATGACCATTTGGATGATCCAGAGGAGTCATGGGAGAAAGTTTTTGGTAGAACTTTTTGGTCATAATTCCACTAAACGTGTTTGGAGGAAGAAGAATGATGAGTACCATCCCAAGAACACCATCCCTACTGTGAAGCATGGGGGTGGTAGCATCATGCTTTGGAGGTGTTTTTCTGCACATGGGACAGGGCGACTGCACTGTATTAAGGAGAGGATGACCGGGGCCATGTATTGCGAGATTTTGGGGAACAACCTCCTTCCCTCAGTTAGAGCATTGAAGATGGGTCGAGGCTGGGTCTTCCAACATGACAATGACCCGAAGCACACAGCCAGGATAACCAAGGAGTGGCTCTGTAAGAAGCATATCAAGGTTCTGGCGTGGCCTAGCCAGTCTCCAGACCTAAACCCAATAGAGAATTTTTGGAGGGAGCTCAAACTCTGTGTTTCTCAGCAACAGCCCAGAAACCTGACTGATCTAGAGAAGATCTGTGTGGAGGAGTGGGCCAAAATCCCTCCTGCAGTGTGTGCAAACCTGGTGAAAAACTACAGGAAACGTTTGACCTCTGTAATTGCAAACAAAGGCTACTGTACCAAATATTAACATTGATTTTCTCAGGTGTTCAAATACTTATTTGCAGCTGTATCATACAAATAAATAGTTAAAAAATCATACATTGTGATTTCTGGATTTTTTTTTTTTAGATTATGTCTCTCACAGTGGACATGCACCTACGATGACAATTTCAGACCCCTCCATGATTTCTAAGTGGGAGAACTTGCAAAATATCAAGGTGTTCAAATACTTATTTTCCTCACTGTATATATATATATATATATATATATACAGTGAGGGTCTGAGCTCTGGGGTCTGAGCTGTTTTCTGGGCCTGGAGGTGTTCTGACATGCTCTGACATTTGTGCTTATTTCTGTTACTTGTGACATTTTCATGGCTAAAGTCTGAATACACTGTATTCAGCACAAACTCTGCTACAATAATATATCAGCAGCATGTATGTAAAAGTTTGTAGTTATGAGATAATGACATTTATGCGTGGTTTGTGAAAATACAAAAAAAAAAATTATCACTGAAATAAGGCCATGAAACCCATACTGATTATTTCTAAACAAGACTTTTGAAAATTGTATCACGTAGCCTAGAATATTTGCTCCAAAACTATGTGAAAATCATCCTGACTGCTCATTCAGATAAGACAATATATTGATTTAAAAATTGTAAGACGTGTTTTGTGTGAGAAAGCTTTATGCGGGAAGTGTGATCACATCATTAATATGTAAGCTTTTCACACCTGAGAAAGACAAAGACCCTCCCCTAACGGCCCTATTAGGAGCTATCAGGCCCTATCATTCTGAGCAACCTTGCACAAAGAATGAGGAGATTAAAAAAAGAATGGCTTTTTGATTGTTTGGATTTATTTACAACACAACATAATCCAAATATACACAACAAATGACAAAAAGCACACTATTGAAAACAATGATCCAAAGACAGAGACCTTTGTGCCATTCCTAAAAACATTGTACATACCTTTCATTTCCAAGGTGTTTTTCACTTTACCATGTTCATGTACAGAGACTCATGTGAATGTTGCAGGACTCAGTGGCATCTGGTCCCTGAAAGAAAAAGAAAAAGTGAACATACTGATATCAAGAGAAAGGCCTGCACGATTTTGGGAATAAATTTAAGATTTTTCTGGTTAAAATTGCTTTTTAAAATTCACAGAATACACACACACACACACAAATATATAATATAATGAACACCAGGTTTGTTGTGCCTTGTAGGCATAGGCTATGCGCAGTGCTGCATAAAATAAAAATAATAACCTATAGCAGCCTATAAATCTTCCAAAAGATTTCAGTAACAACTATGCTAGAGAAAAATATATTGATTATCATATGTTACATCAAATGTTTCCATTCGTTATGATGATATGAAATGCGATAATAGTAAAAACATGAAGCCGTTTGGTGCGTTTTGCTTTTCAAACGCGATCGTGCACCAAAATATGAAACATTATGGTTACCATATACATATCTACGTTTGAGCAGATATCCACAAACACAGTAACAGTAAACACGGGTCTAAATATTATAATATTCACCATATATCTAGCAACAGTTCAACTGCAATGTGAAATTTATGCAACAATAACATAAACTAATATGTAAGAATTTCTTACCTTACATCTTTCTTGTCTTCAAATCGCGTTCATCTTCTTCTGAGGTAAATCCAATGTAAGCTCACAGCGCGTCTTTCAAACTCGACGAAAAGCAGAGACTTGTGAAGTTTTTTCGTGCTTTGTTTTTGAGGTAACGAGCGCGTTTGGATTCCATGTGGAGATTTGCATGTGAATCTCTTTTGCGCGCGTGGGCGTGGTCAAATTAAAAATAATGAGCAAGCGTTTGAGATACTGGACATCTTGTTGGTTTTATACAAATTACTTAAACAGAGAATATTTGTTTTCAGTTTGAATCCGATCATTTAAAAGTACACACTTAAATGTTTATAAAGGTATATGGCTCATAAATGTGTGACAAGTATTCGCTGAGTTTTGTTTCAGTTTACAGACGTGCTCAAGAAAAAAAGTTCACCGCAATGGGGAGGCAGAAAGCACACCCTGTTTATTTTCTTTATTTTACAAAAGCACAATGTTTTGATTTGATTGTAAGTGGACACATACAAAAGTAGAAATATCACAGATTCTTTTTTTATATTTCTTTTTTCTGTATGACCATAAATGACGGAGTAATTTAAGTTTATTGTGCTATAATGTGAAGAAAATCCAGCAAAATGTGCGGGCGCGACTGCCGACCCCAGAGGATTAAACTCAAAAGACAAACCCCTCCCCCACCCCCTCCACACACACACACACACACACACAGACGCAGAGACAGAGAGAGAGAGGGAGAAAATCCACATTCAAACCAAAATATCTGACTTCCTGTTGGTCGGAGCTAATGACTGTAAATTAGAAAGTTATCCGGCTTGATGAGAACAATATACGTACCAAGTTGTGTGACTCTAGGTAAAACTAAGCCCCCATTTTTGACTAAAGGTGGCGCTACTGTGCCCCTCACCACGCCCATTTCTGAAACTTTGCACATGTCTACTGGATAATAAATGTGATGTGTCTGTCGAGTTTCATGCAATTTCAAGCATGATAAGAGTCTCAAAAGCATCTGAAAAGAATATTAAAGTTTGATGCATTGCCACGGCAACAGTATCAAAGATATCAATAATCCTTTCACAGGTCTACATCTGCCGTGTGTTTACATTATACACATAAAGTTTGAAGCAAATCGGGTAAAAATAAGAGGGTGATTTCAAAGCATTTTGAAAGTGACACACTTCCTGCTACCAGTTGGTGGCGCTATAACTTTGACTCACAATAGTCACATCCCTGTGTTCGGCCTCTTACAACGAACACACTGCTGAAGTTTCATCAAGATCAGTTAATGTATGCAGAAGTTATAACACACTTCCTGTGTCCCTTATTCTCCATAAATTCGTTTCCTCGCCACGGCCAAACCGTTCGAGATATCAAAAATTCGTTCGCAAGAATTCATCCTCAATGTCTTGACTTCATGCTGACCGAGTTTGGTTGCGATTGGATGAATTTTCTAGGAGGAGTATTTCAAATTCCAGAGGATGCGTTTTTCAAACAACCCATAATAGTTGGCTTCCTGTTGGGCGGAGCTAATAACATAGAGTGCGGAAGTTGATTGGCCCGATGAGATCTATATGTGTACTGAGATTCATATTAATTCATGCAAGCGTGTTTGATTTATGGACCAAGTTTTCGGACCCCGTTCAAGGGGGCGCCGTTGAGCCCCCCTGCCACGCCCAAGTACCAGCTTCAGCCCGGCCCTGATGGCCGCAGGTTCTGACGTGTGTGCAAAATTTCAAGAGTTTTTGAGCATGTTAAGGGCCCCAAAAGTGGCAAAAAGTTACAAAAGAAAATAATGAAGAAAAAAAAAAGGTCTCAACAAAAAGTTAAAAAGTGTTCTTTCAAACGATACCTACCTTTTGACTCTCCTTGCTACAGTTTTGAAGTTATGAGTCTTTAGTTTTGTGTATGTCACTCAGAAAACTCTTTTTTTTATTGCCTTCCAAATGTGTGAGGACTAAACAAAAAGGCCACCTTTGTTCCAAATGCTGTAACTTTTGAGTACAAAATTTGATTCAGATGCAGCTCACATTTCGGGGTACTTCCCCAAAAAAGAAGTTTCCCCCCACCGTATTTCCTTCCCGAGTTATTGCATGTCAAACAAGAGAGATATGCAAAATCATAAAAAAAATTATTTATATTGTTTTGTATTTATCAGCAGTTTCTCGGCAGGAGAGTGTCCAAATGTAATGTAATTTATATTTTCAAAAAATTTAAAAAAGAGTTCTATCAAACGATACCTACCTTTTGACTCTCCTTGTTATAGTTTTGGAGTTATGAGTCTTTAGTTTTTTGTGTGTCACTCAGACAAAACAACTCTAAAAATGCCTTCAGTGCTTAAGGGGTTAAAGAAAAACTAACAGGTCTGTGAGAGCCGGAATTCTGACTGGTTGGTAGGTGATCAAATACTTATGTCATGCAATAAAATGCAAATTAATTACTTAAAAATCATACAATGTGATTTTTTGGATTTTTGTTTTAGATTCCGTCTCTCACAGTTGAAGAGTACCTATGATAAACATTACAGACTTCTACATGCTTTGTAAGTGGGAAAACCTGCGAAATCGGCAGTGTATAAAATACTTGTTCTCCCCACTGTATGAAGTATGTATAGCGTGAAATTAAGTATATTTTAGGATCATTAATGTTTGCGTTGTGAGATTTTCATGAAAATTTAATCAGAATAATCCGTTCTATCTTTAGCCTATCAGAACACAGTCTTCAGTGCTGGTGTTCCAGAACACACGATGGCTCACAGTGTGTGTTTGTGTGTGTGTTTGATGTGTGTGTTTGCTGTTGTGTGTTTGCTGTTGTGTGTTTGATGTGTGTGTTTGATATGTGTGTTTGCTGTTGTGTTTGATGTGTGTGTTTGCTGTTGTGTGTTTGATGTGTGTATTTGTGTGTGTTTGCTGTTGTGTGTTTGAGTTTGCTGTTGTGTGTTTGATGTATGTGTTTGCTGTTGTGTGTTTGATGAGTGTGTTTGATGTTGTGTGTTTTCTGTTGTGTTTTCTGTGTGTGTTTGCTGTTGTGTGTTTTCTGTTGTGTTTTCTGTGTGTGTTTGCTGTTGTGTGTTTGATGAGTGTGTTTGATGTGTATGTTTGCTGTTGTGTGTTTGATGTGTGTGTTTGCTGTTGTGTGTTTGAGTTTGTTTGCTGTTGTGTGTTTGATGTATGTGTTTGATGTGTGTGTTTGCTGTTGTGTGTTTGACGTGTGTTTGCTGTTGTGTGTTTGAGTTTGTTTGCTGTTGTGTGTTTGATGTATGTGTTTGATGTGTGTTTGCTGTTGTGTTTGATGTGTGTGTTTGATGTGTGTGTTTGCTCTTGTGTGTTTGATGTGTGTGTTTGATGTGTTTGCTGTTGTGTGTTTGATGTGTTTGCTGTTGTGTGTTTGTGTTTGTTGTTGTGTGTTTGATGAGTGTATTTGCTGTTGTGTGTTTGCTGTGTGTGTGTTTGATGAGTGTGTTTGATGTGTGTGTGTTTGCTGTTGTGTGTTTGATGTGTGTGTTTGCTGTTGTGTGTTTGACGTGTGTTTGCTGTTGTGTGTTTGAGTTTGTTTGCTGTTGTGTGTTTGATGTATGTGTTTGATGTGTGTGTTTGATGTGTGTGTTTGCTGTTGTGTTTGATGTGTGTGTTTGATGT
>CM040803.1:37378525-37388525 GCA_022829025.1 Squalius cephalus | reverse complement strand
CGCTCACTTTCACATGTAGTCTCAGTGCCAGAAACGGGTTATTCCTGAGGTGTCAGGGTGACATGAGAAAAGCACATTTCACATGCATGGTTTACAGGAGTTTATGTTGAAGATAGTGAATGACATCCATTGCAACAGTAAGTCTTTGCTTAGATTTTTATATTTACTCTGTCTGTAAAAGTTCTGCTGACAAGGTGAATCTGCCCTGATGTTCAGCCCTTTAAATATCACGGTTCCTCGAGTGTGTGTAGTGGGCATCAGTCAATGAGAAGACACCGAGAAATAAAATAGACTATCTATGCTTTATTATTCAGAGGATATAGTGACGCTGGTTGTTAAGGCGTTTAAGGAGGTCAAGTGTGTGTTTTTCAAGCAGTTCTTTATGCTGTTGCTCAAGCATGTTATTTAAAAGATGTGTGGAATACAACCTCAAGACTTATAGGGTTTAAATCATTGAACTAGGAATAAAACTTACATTTTATTTTGTTCTGTAAAACATATAACATTTGTTACCCATGTAAAAGATATGTTTGGTAACACTTTACAAAAAGGTTAATTAGTTAACATTAATGTATTAACTAACATGAACTAACCATGAGCAATACTTTTGTTACTGTATTTATTAATCTTTGTTAATGTTAGTTAATAAAAATAAAGCTGTTCATTGTTTGTTCATGTTAGTTCAGTGCATTAACTAATGTTAACAAGATTTTAATAAAGTATTAGTAAATGTTGAAATTAACTTAGCTTAATAAACAAAGATTAATAAATGCCGTATAAGTGCAGTTCATTATTAGTTCATGCTAACTAATGCTAACTAATGAACCTTATTGTAAAGTGCTACCAAAATATGAAGGGTACCCAAGGCTATAATGTTCTGAATGGAGAAGTTGTGTAGACATTTTAATATTTGTTGTTCGGACCGTTTAAAAAGAACAATCAGGAAGGACAAAAAAAACACTGTACGGAGGATATAAAAAATCCACACACCCAGTTAAAATCATATCAGAACTTTTGCACTTTTAATGTAAATATGACAACCAATGCAATGCCACTAAAAACCAAAGTGACACATTTCAGAGAAAAAAAGCTTAAATAAAGCAGTAAATAAAAGCTTGTAGTAACTAACTGCAAAAGTGTTCACCCCCCTGACCTGATACTTGTTTGAAGCACCGTTTGGTGTCTTTACAGCACTCAG
This sequence comes from Squalius cephalus, assembly GCA_022829025.1. Classification (NCBI taxonomy): domain Eukaryota; kingdom Metazoa; phylum Chordata; class Actinopteri; order Cypriniformes; family Leuciscidae; genus Squalius; species Squalius cephalus. The sequence continues at coordinate 37,387,327 of CM040803.1, read as the reverse complement.
TCAGTCTGGACAGGAGTCTGTCAGCTTGACACATGTTGATTTGGGAATATTTCCACACTCTTCTTTTCAAACACGTTTCAGACCTGTTAAACTGCAAGGGAGTCTCCGTTCAGGGTGGGAATCACAGGGTACCTAACGATACGATACACGATACATGGTTCACGATATGATACACGATACATGGCTCACGATACGATACATGATACATGGCTCACGATACGATACACGATACATGGCTCACGATACGATACACGATACATAGCTTACGATACGATACATGATACATGGCTCACGATACGATACACGATACATAGCTTACGATATGATACATGGCTCACGATACAATACACGACTTACGATACGATACATAGCTCATGATACGATACACGATACATGGCTCACGATACGATACACGATACATGGCTCACGATACGATACACGATACATGGCTCACGATACGATACATGATACATGGCTCACGATACGATACACGATACATGGCTCACGATACGATACACGATACATGGCTCACGATACGATACATGATACATGGCTCACGATACGATACATGATACATGGCTCACGATACGATACACGATACATAGCTTACGATATGATACATGGCTCACGATACAATACACGACTTACGATACGATACATAGCTCACGATACGATACACGATACATGGCTCACGATACGATACACGATACATGGCTCACGATACGATACACGATACATAGCTTACGATATGATACATGGCTCACGATACAATACACGACTTACGATACGATACATAGCTCACGATACGATACACGATACATGGCTCACGATACGATACACGATACATGGCTCACGATACGATACACGGCTTACGATACGATACATGGCTTACGATACGATACATGGCTTACGATACGATACACGGCTTACGATACGATACATGGCTTACGATACGATACATGACTTACGATACGATACATGGCTTACGATACGATACACGGCTTATGATACGATACATGGCTTACGATACAATACAAGATACATGGCTCACGATATGATACAAGATACATGGCTTATGATACGATACAAGATACATGGCATAAGTGCAGGTTTTCTTTCTTTATTAAAGTTTATTAGAAAACAACACAAAAAGTTTTCAGTCTGTAAATTAAATGTAACATTTTAAGTAAATTAAACATTTTATGCGTATACTTTTTAAAAGCGTAAACTTTTCTTTGTGTGTAAACTGACACATTTAACTGCTTATCGACTTGTTTTATATAAACCTGGTACATTTCAAAATGTACAAACCTGTTTTTTTTAAACCTGGGAACATCTCATTGTTTCCCAGCCTCTTTAAAATAAACCTGGGAATAGTGTTGTCAAAGGGACCGACTTGGAAATCTATTTAGAGAGCCTTATTTTATTAATTAAAATATCAATATTTGGTGCCAGTGTATCGATTCTCGTATCGCACGAAGAAAGGCAACGATATATCGCCCTATTGATATTTTGTCCCACCCCTAGTCTCTGCTCGACCCTCTTCTAAGGATTCAGGTCTGGACTCTTAAACATTCATCTTTCTTTGCTGAAGTCGGTCTTTTGTTGATTTACACGTGTGTTTTGGATCATCGTCATGCTGAAAGGTGAAAGCTCTCTTCATATTCAATTTTCCAGCCGAGACTGGAAGGTTCTGTGTCTAAACTGGTACTCGGACCCATTCTTGATTCACTAAAGCCCCAGTTCCAGCTGAAGGTCCGCAGCCGAAAGCGTGACGCTTCACCGAGGGAATGCTGTTCTTCTGCTGATGGGACCTTTTACAGTTTTGGCCAAACAGTTCAAGCTTGGTCTCATCAGACCTAAAGACATTTTTACACATGGTTTGGGGAGACTGGATATATGTTTCAGACAGATGGAGAACACTGGAGATCAATGTAGGATTAGCCAGTACTTGCCAGAAAGAACTGCAACTCTTTTAATGTTGCTGTCGGCTTCTTGACAGCCTCCCTGACCAGCTCTCTCTTTGTCTTCTCATCCATTTTGGAGGGATGCCCTGTTCTTGATAATGCCATTGTTGTGCCATACTTTCTCCACTTGTTGAAGACTGTCTTCTGTGTTTCATGTTATATCTAATGCCTCTGAAGTGTTTTTGTAGCCTCACCTGAGCAATACCTTTCAACAATGAGATCCTGTTGATGCTTCATAAGCTCTTTGTGTCCCATTAAGGTGATGATACACAGGGCAACTTTTTGAGCAATGTTGCTGGGCACTTTCCCAGTGAAAATCTGGATACTTTAGATGGGTCGTGGGCCCTGTGTCTCATCTGCTTGCCCGTTGACGGCAGCATTGCTCAAAAAGTTGCCCTGTGTATCATCAGCTTTACTCTTGAAGTATCAGCAACCAAGATGATGTCAGAAAACTCTTACTAGAACAGCCGAGGTATGTGGAGTTAATCAGAGTCAGTTCAGGTGAACACAGGTGTGCATTATGAGCTTGATGAAGAGTTCACTCTGTAACACTTGTGCAGTTATGTTATTTTAAGTTTTTATTTTTTATCTTTTTTCTCTGAAATGTGTCACTTTGGTTTTCAGAGGCATTGCATAGGTTGTAATTTTTACACTAAAGTTGAAAAAGTTCTGATATGATTTTTCTTTGTTTTGTTTTTAACAGCTCAAAAACCAGCTGTTTTTACAGGGGTGTGTAGACTTTTATATCCACTTTAAGAGTAAAATCAGAAGGTTTCTACGCCGTACGTGACCCCACAGCACCCGTTCTTCAGCAACGGTTGATAAAGTGTCTGACGTGGAGACTTGTGTTATCTTTACTCCAAGCTGTCGTCTGCCTTTTGTGCGGAGGACACAAACACATGATTTATCTTCATCTCTTCATAATGCCAAACCTTTAGAGGAACAGATTATTTATTTTTTACTCTTTGAGAGAGAGTTGAGACAGAGATAAAGCATTATTGTGTGTTCTTTGTTGCACTGAATCTGGATCTAGGATAAAATGTCATGTGTAGAGATGGGTAAGTTTAATTGAATAGCACATTTACTGTCCATATTGTTTCAAAGCAGCTCCACAGAAAAGATTCTGGGCTGTTTTCCTCTTCTTTGTTTACAAAATTACAGTACTATACTGCTTCATTAAAATTAACCCAAAATTGGTTGAAAATTAAAGCCACTTTAACGCAAACAGTAACACAGGTTACAGTTACAATTATTGATAAACAATATTGATTGAAACACCAAGAAATGGACAAAAATAGGCAAAAGTAATAACAAAAATGTTCATGAATGGCAAACCAACAGTTAAACAGCGCTAAGTTCAACACAATTTATTTTTAATAGTTAACATTATTGAATAAATATTGAGCAACTTATGTTTAAGACTAAATTTTGAACAGTGGTTTATTTATTTTTTACTTCTGTAATTCGAATTAGTACCACTACGGGCAAATCATAAGATTTTGAGTGCCAACAATAAACTCTCATCCCTTTAATGAACATTTAAAGTCAGGAATATTCTATGTATTTTAGCAAATCAACAGAATTTTTACCGTCTTCGTTCTCAAGTGCCATTCTGGCTTTCTCAAGTGTGAGGATTAAGAACGCTCCTCACTACAGGCAGATTCAAAGCTCTCTCTCCTCTCCGCGTCCATTACATAATGAGAAAAGTGTTTGAAGAAGCATTCATGCTCCTGCATGCTCTCTTTCTAACCCAACCCAGCACTGTTGGGTTACTGGTTATAAACTATTACCAACACAAATTGGGTCAAATCAACCCAACAATCTCAGCCCAGCACTGTTGGGTTACTGGTTATAAACTATTACCAACACAAATTGGGTCAAATCAACCCAACAATCTCAACCCAGCACTGTTAGGTTACTGGTTATAAACTATTACCAACACAAATTGGGTCAAATCAACCCAACAATCTCAACCCAGCACTGTTAGGTTACTGGTAATAAACAATTATCAACACAAATTGGGTCAAATCAACCCAACAATCTCAGCCCAGCACTGTTAGGTTACTGGTTATAATCAATCACCAACACAAATTGGGTCAAATCAACCCACCAATTTCAACCCAGCAGTGTTAGGTTACTGGTAATAAACAATTATCAAGACAAATTGGGTCAAATCAACCCAACAATCTCAACCCAGCACTGTTAGGTTACTGGTTATAAACTATTACCAACACAAATTGGGTCAAATCAACCCAACAATCTCAACCCAGCACTGTTAGGTTACTGGTTATAATCAATCACCAACACAAATTGGGTCAAATCAACCCAACAATCTCAGCCCAGCACTGTTAGGTTACTGGTTATAATCAATCACCAACACAAATTGGGTCAAATCAACCCAACAATCTCAGCCCAGCACTGTTAGGTTACTGGTTATAATCAATCACCAACACAAATTGGGTCAAATCAACCCAACAATCTCAGCCCAGCACTGTTAGGTTACTGGTAATAAACAATTATCAAGACAAATTGGGTCAAATCAACCCAACAATCTCAGCCCAGCACTGTTAGGTTACTGGTTATAGTCAATCACCAACACAAATTGGATCAAATCAACCCAACAATTTCAACCCAGCACTGTTAGGTTACTGGTTATAATCAATCACCAACACAAATTGGATCAAATCAACCCAACAATCTCAACCCAGCACTGTTAGCTTACTGGTTATTATCAATCACCAACACAAATTGGGTCAAATCAACCCAACAATCTCAACCCAGCACTGTTAGGTTACTGGTTATAATCAATCACCAACACAAATTGGATCAAATCAACCCAACAATCTCAACCCAGCACTGTTAGGTTACTGGTTATAAACTATTACCAACACAAATTGGGTCAAATCAACCCAACAATCTCAACCCAGCACTGTTAGGTTACTGGTAATAAACAATTATCAACACAAATTGGTCAAATCAACCCAACAATCTCAACCCAGCACTGTTAGGTTACTGGTTATAATCAATCACCAACACAAATTGGATCAAATCAACCCAACAATCTCAGCCCAGCACTGTTAGGTTACTGGTTATTATCAATCACCAACACAAATTGGGTCAAATCAACCCAACAATCTCAACCCAGCACTGTTAGGTTACTGGTAATAAACAATTATCAACACAAATTGGTCAAATCAACCCAACAATCTCAACCCAGCACTGTTAGGTTACTGGTTATAATCAATCACCAACACAAATTGGATCAAATCAACCCAACAATCTCAGCCCAGCACTGTTAGGTTACTGGTTATAATCAATCACCAACACAAATTGGATCAAATAAATTGGGTCAAATCAACCCAACAGTCTCAACCTAGCACTGTTAGGTTACTGGTTATAAACTATTACCAATACAAATTGGGTCAAATCAACCCAACGGTCTCAACCCAGCGTTTGGACTGGAAAATAACAGTGTATTTTAAGGAATCTTGCTTTATTCAGTACCTGTCCAGATGCAGTAAAAACTGTAGAGACGTATTACTTGTTTCTGATGGACTTTTCTGGCTCTAACTCTTGACACATGAACTGATCTTGAGGTTTATGTGACTGATGCTCTGTCTGATAACTTGAGAACCCTTTGCCTCATGTTACTTTAAAAACTCAAACATATTAACGATCTAACTGTCAGAATTATTTTATCACTGACGAAAGCAGACAACGAACTATAAATCTTATGCAACTAATCTTTGCAGCTGCATTTGTAATTGCTAATAAGTATTCCAATAACAGTAACTCTTTCTTGAACTCTTTCATGACTCGAGTCATGTGATGTTTCCATTATTGTGTATATATTCCCTGTGCTGTTATATTTGTCCGTATAAATGAGGGGTTGGCGTTCCTTCAGGGGGGTCGGTGTGTGTGTGTGTGTGTGTGTGTGTGTGTGTGTGTGTGTGGAGGTGGGCTGGTTTCTGCCTGGGAGGTGAGGTTTAACTGTTGATTACAGACTGTTGGATTGTGTCTGCTGAAATGACTAGAGAAAGCTCGCAGTAATGAAAGGGCTGTTTGTAGACTCACGGCTTCTATATATGGCACTGTGAGTAACCTAGCCATGAATACACAAACAACCGGACCATCTATTTCTCAAATCCTGCCCAAACGCTGGTCTTCTGTCTTCAGTTGCTCGATAGAAGTCGAAATGAGTTGAAGTACTTATTCCACGCCATTCTGTACCTCTGCAGTTTGAAAATAATTGTAAGAAAGATCACATTTTCTGAGATGGAACTATTTCTGGAACATTTAAACAACATATAAAAATATAAACAAAAATGTGTATGTGTTTTCTGTTGAGTATCATATTTTATACATCAAGCTTTTATGGTTCTTATAGTATGATAGTGAGAATATGGAAATCATAGGATTGGTGCATGTGCTGATATTTATCTGGACAAAAAGTAAGATGAAGTTCTGATGCTTTAATGTAAATCAATGAGATCTTTATTACACTATAGCAGATACTTTAATAAAATGCATATAAATATCAATATCTGCCAATAATATGCCTTAGTAAGATGATATTTAAATGCTTAGTTTAGCAAAGCTCTGTAGTTTTAAAACACATAATGCAATGCAATACAATGATGATTGAGAGATGAACAAATAAACCTTCCTCAAAAGCCTGACGATCATATTTATACTCATGATTTTCTATAACACGATGTCTGGATAATCAAGTAAACCTCAGTTGCTTCAGTCCAGAAAGTGTTCATCCTGAAATATTACTAACGATATCAGTGTTATTCTCACGGTTTCTTGATAAAATCAGTGCAGATTTGACAGTAGAAAGACACGAGCTGAAGGAGGACGTTTGTACAGTTACACTAAAAGACTTCTACTGGATAAAACAGTGTAAACTATCAGTCAGAGACAGAAGACTGGAGGAGATCGAGTGTGACTGGGTTATCAGCAGAGTTTGATCATGTTCATCATTTAGAGGCTTTATAGGTTTTGTCCTAAATGTGATTTGTGCACATGGTCACCTTATAATGATAGAGGCCATGAAAGAGTTCAGAATCATCTAGAATCTCATTCTGTGTTTTAATGTCATCATGTTCCTACAGTCAGTTGTGACTGAACACATGTGGAACACAGAGCAGACAATGTTGCCTTTGTGTTTGTCTGAGATTCACTTGTCAGACTAATATATTCTTAAGCGTGGTTCTCCATTTGTCTAGAGCAGGGGTGTCCAGTCCAGGACTGAAACACACCTGAACCCTCTCATCAAGGTCTTTCGGCTCACTAGAAACTTCCAGATATGTGTGTTGGTCCCTCCAGAGAACGTGTTTCCAGAGCTCCAAAACCCAGTGGCGTTGAGCAGATGTCCAGCCTGACACATGCTGATGTTTGGCAAAGCTGTGATGAACAGCTCTTGAGCTGAGATTTGTTTTTTAGAGACGGGAAGTTGTGTTTTAGAGCGAAACAAAGTCAGGACAGATGTACTGTGAGACTTTCTGGCTAAATTGTTATTCCTCCACGTTGAAGTAATGCTGGACTACAGCAGTATTTCCAGCTGTCTCTAACAGCGCAGAAGCGTCATGAGCTGGCTTGTTTGCAAGCAAGTTACAATGCAAGCTTACAGTTCAATGCTGATTGATAAATGAATAAAATCACTACCAAATGCATTGAGATTTAGTGTAAAAAGGTGAAATTTCACACTGCGAGCCTGTCATGTTGTGGTTGAATGTGAGGGGTCCCAGGACAGAACCCTGGGGTACTCCAGAACTCATGAACGCAGACCGTGGAAAAACCTATACCAAAATATATTTCAATTACATTTATTTCATACTAAGTATACTACAAATTCATTAACAGATTTACTGATATATCGCTTGAGACTCACTGATATAATTATTATAGTTAAACTTTATCTGGAGTACTTTATTGCACAATACACATTTCTTAATATTAAGCCTAAAGTGTGTTTTAATATTACTATAAGTAAAGATAGTATGATCTCTGTATAATATCTTTAAAGGCAAGATATTTAAAGTGTACCTAAAGTATACTTGCAATAGTTCCACTTTAGCATGTGTATCTTTAGTTGAACCCAGCACTATTTCTGAATAACTAATGTTCATAAGTGCACAATTAGTTGTTTCAATATAGCAGACTTTAAGGATACCAATTTAGTATTCTAAAAGTAGAATCGCAGGGTATTTATACTAAGTACATAAATATGTAAATGTGTTTGTAGTATGCTTAGCATAACATAAATGTATTTTAAATAAAAAATACAAGTCACGGTTGCTTCAGCAAATTTTTAAAAAATTTTTTATCTTGTGTTTGCTTTTGTTAACACTATTGGTTAGTTTTAGGGTAGGGTTTAATGTAGGGGGTATATTATTTTCAAATGTGATTGACCTTTTCTGAACAGATGTGATACAACAACCAACATAATGAAAAACTCTGCCTGATTCAATTTCATCTACACAACTTGCAAGAAGCAGCGTAATATTATTTTGCAGAAACGTCACCGGTCACATATTTCCGGTGAGCCTGGGTTGGTTTGTCTGGACAGAGTTGGCGTTTAGCGTCTCTTCCCGTGAGGATGCTCAGGACTTCCAGTCTACAGCTTGTTTTCACGAGTTACTGACATTACCAAACTAGCTTGACAGCTGTGAACAGTTTCTGTATGATTTAGGTCCACAATGCCAGCAAGTAATGTCAGCATTGCTCTGTGGTGACAGTGTGGATACGAGTGTTTAACGAGGACCATAAACAACATCACTTCTTCTGTTCATCACTCACTGAAATGTGTTTCAGAGTGAGCATGTGGCGC
>CM040803.1:37358525-37371025 GCA_022829025.1 Squalius cephalus | reverse complement strand
TGGGATATTTCAGGGTTCAATGCAAGTTCAGCATTACTTATGGTATAATAATGATTGGTTTGTTAATGATGTGAATAATGATTATATAAAGAAAAATGCAATCAGACATTCTTGAGGTTTTGTGAGTTTTTCCCATGGAAACATGTTCTTCACCAAAAGTGTCTTGTCCATTCAAACAGAGATTTTAGAGCCAACTTCCAAAAAATATAGCTTTGATAATTAAGTTGCTTGATTGTGTTTTTTTGTGGCAGAAGTGCATCTATCCCCGTTTCACAGAGCAGGCTTAAGCCTAATCCTGGACTAGATGCATGTTTGAGCTGTTTTAACTGAAAGCCATGTCATGTTTTGCCTCAAGATGCATTGCTCAGGTGTGTTTGATCAGGGTTGGAGCTAAACTCTGCAGGACAGCGGCCCTTCAGGACCGAGTTTGAGGAACCCTGATCTAGATGCACATCAGTGATGTGTTTTCTGAGGCCAGGTCTACATGCTCACATTTGTTAGGCCCAGTTCATTTGCAACCAAATGATAAGTTTGTGGTCTTTTTGTTAAAAAGTGTTTATTTAGCCACCCTAAGTCAAGTCAGCTTTATTTATATAGCACTCTTTACAATACAGCTCGTTTTAAAGCAGCTTTACAGTGATAACAGGAAAATAATGCAACAAAGATTGTGTTGGCTCTACAGCAGCTCTTTCTAGAAGAAAGTCATTGTCCAGTTGATGTAAGTTCAGTGTTGATTCATTTCCGTTGTAATAATTATTAGTTTTTAATTTGGGGGCCGTTTACACCACACCGTTTTCAACTGAAAACAGAAAACTTGATGCGTTATGGCCGTTCATTTACACGACAGCAGTGTTTCGGTGGCCAGAGAACACAAACTTTGAAGAGGTTTTCAGAGCGATACTGTTATCATCTCAGTGTAAACTTCAAAAACGTGAATCTGTGAAACAGTGATGTATTACGTGTTTAGTCTAGGCTAAATATTAGTTGATGTTTTAATGTTTTAATGTTTGCTTAGCTCATGATAATAGCAGAACTCATGCTCTGAGGAAATATTTGCATGCAAATTATGATCAATAATGCTCAATAAGGCCTTTCTGTTTCCATTCAAAATATAAAGCAATTAAAAATACTATTTGGCCAGTGGAAAAGATTGAGAAAAACTTTCTCTGAAATGTATTTTACAATATTGGATTTATTTATTCTAAAGCAAGGCGAGGATCGGCTACTAAATGATTTTTAGCATTGTAATGTGACGCACATGCATATCTCATATTTTCCCAATGTCTTGTACTGTTAAATACCATGTGGATGAATATGAATATGCAAATGATATGCAGATGAGGATATAGTAAACGAGGCGTTGTAAGCTCATATATGGTTATTTCAGGAGGAGACGCGTGTTCACAATCTTCCTCTGACTGGGATTATAAAGGGAATTCTGCGCAGGTTCTGGCATTCACACGGTTTTATAAGTTGTTATAAATTTTTTGCCGTTCACCATTTTTGTCTTTCGGGCGCACGTACACTTTTAGTGAGGATCCCACACACAGTTTTATAAAGGAAACCCCTGGTGAAGAGGCTCAACGACCTCCATGATGAAACACTTCAAGAGTTGCATGTTATTTTCTGAAGAAAGTGTGATGAAGTTTCAGCTGAAGGTGTGAACAGGAGCACTCACTACAAACACACACACACACACACACACACACGCACACCAGGAACTATAAAAAGCTCTGTTTATTCTGACTGCACAGATATTTCTGTCTCTCCGCTTCTGGCCTCGTCCCTCGGGGAATGAAGTATTTGCTTGCCCATCTTTGGCATTGGCTGGGGTTTGTTTTGGGCTTGAAATGTTATATTTCAGAATGGTTTGGGGTATTTTTAGAGTATATAATTTCTGCAGAATGTGCCCGTGGGTAAGAGCTGACCGCGCCGATGGGTCTAACGCTCCGCCAGCTGGTTCATCTGCTCTTTTCCAACCAGCAGCGAATTTTAGTTCTTCAAGATAGTGGTTTCTAATCTAACTCATCTTAAGTGATACTTAACCTTGTACATAATGAAAACCCACTTCCTGTTTCTCCAATATTTTTAGTTTTCTGCTTTAAATAAAGTACTTAATTACAGTATTTAAAGTTGGCATGAAATGTAAATTGTGCTCATATCTTCCCTATTGTGTCGTATATTGTGTCGAGTGAAACGCTTCTGGAACAAGAACAAATGTGGGTGGGGCTTGATTGTGTCTGTGGGGAATTGATTGTCTGGTTGTGGTTTGCTATTGGCTGATCTCATGTGAGTGACAGGTTGCCCCGCCCTCGTCATCAGAGAAGAGATGTTGCAAGAGGAACTTATTCTGATTCAACATTATTAACACAATAATGTTGTGCACCGATAAATAATTTACAATAAACACTGCAATATTCCTTAAAATAAGAATCAGCCATTTTGATTTCATGGTAAGTTAGGCATTTCTTGATATTTTATCTTGTTTTTGTTTTTAATATTCTGTTCTTTACTAAACAAGCCCAAGAAATGCCTCTCATCTTTTCTCCAGGGTGTTTCAGCGATTCCTCATGCAGTAGTTTCTTTCTGAGAACCTGAAATGTGTGTTTGTTTTCTCTCAGCTGGCATCAATCAGCTCTTGTTCTCTCGCTCACAAACGCTCCTTCACTGAAGCTCTATTTGGATTGGCCGTTCAGAGCTTTTTATCACTACAGCCTGATCTTTAATAGCAGATGCCTCTCTCGAACACTGCTTCATTGTGTTTAGTGCCGAGTGTCTTCAGGCACAGTATGATTGACTCTACAGGTGAAGTCTGTGTGTTGGGCTGAACACAAGATTGTGTGTGTGTGTGTGTGTCTGTGTGAGTGTGTATGTGTTCTCTCACCATTTGTGGCGTGTTGTGCAGCAGTGTGTGTATGTGTGTGTGTGTGTGTGTTCCCTTTCGAGGGACCCTTTGGGGAACGTTATTTTCCATGGCGAGCCAACTGCAGTTTAAGAGGTGTGTGCATCGCCGTCCGAGATATGTAACGGATGGGGACACACACCAAATTTGTTACACTGCTTGGGAGCGCAGCACGCTCAGGCAGCTCTCGAGGGGAGATTTTTAATGACAATGGCCAGGCTTGCGTTCCCCGTGGTTCGGGTCACATCATGGGGTTCGCAGATGGATCTGGCAGGGGACCCTGAGACTGCTGAGGCACTCCTTCCGCGTTCTGATGTTCTCCTTCCTCGTGCGAAAGCTCGCCCACCAGTGGAGAACCCGATGCTTGCTGTCTGCTTCTGAGGAAGTGGAAGTGCTCAGCATCGAAGGTGGGGATTTTAAAGATCCGCCACTTCATGTCCCCGCATATGAGGAGCTGGTAGAGGCTGTTTCTCGTGCCGTGGACAGACTAAGCATCAGCTGGCCACGTGAAAGGCAGGAAGCGCAGGCGAAAAGCAAGTTGGACGAGCACTTCCTGCAGCACAGAGAGCAACCTCATCACCAGGGTTTGCCATTCTTTCCCGATTTACACAACAAGTAACAACGAGTTGTGTAAATCGTGGAACAAATCACACACCTCTCGTCTGCCCAACCCCCCAGTATTAGATTAGAGTAACATCATGGGGGCGAGAGAGAAAGGCTATGGGATGATACCGTGGGTGAAAGAGCCTTTGGCTAGTTATCTTTCCCCCAACGCTGTGTCATCCCTAAAAACCCTGGTGCTGCCCACGAAGCCCTGCCATCATACATCTACTTTGGTGGGCTAGGCTTATATGGCTGCGGGTCGGACTGGTGCTTGTATGCATACAATGGCTGTGTTGCAGGCCTACCAGACCGAACTTCTCAAGGATATTTATGAGGGCGAGGGACCAACACCTGAGGATATTGCTGAGCTTCGTGAGGCTGCAGACTCGTTTCTCCGTGTCACCAAAGAAACGGCCTTTGGTGCCCCGATTTCACCTTCTGGCCTGTTCAGCGACGCCGTCAGTACGGTCATCGACAGGTTTCAGGAGATGAAAAGGTGGTTTCCAGCGAACGCACGCTGCACTGTCTGCCCCACAGGCTTGCGGCCAGGCAGCGGTCGCGTCCTGGTTCCCTTAGTAGAATATTTCGAGGCATGGCAAAACCTACCAAATATTTCTCCTTGGATCCTGCGTACGATAGAGATGGGTTACAGACTGCAGTTTCATTTCCGCCCACTGAAATTCAGCCGGGTGGTGTGGACTGCAGTAAACCCAGTGCAGGGTCGGGTATTGGAACAAGAAGTAAACTCCCTGCTGGTAAAGGAGGCCATAGAGTGTGTTCCTCCGCTAGACAGGGAGTCCGGGTTTTACAGCCGCTACTTCATAGTTTCCAAGAAGGATGGGGGGTTGCATCCAATTCTAGATCTAAGGCACTTGAATCGGTCTTTGAGGAGATTCAGGTTCAAGATGCTCACTATTCCCACAATCGTGAGTCAGATCAAATCCAAGGATTGGTTTGTCACAATAGATCTGAAGGACGCATTCTTCCACATATCCATTCTTCCATCTCACAGGAAGTTCCTGAGGTTCGCTTTCGGGGGCGAAGCGTTCCAATATCTGGTTCTTTCGTTCGGCCCAGCACTCTGCCCTCGCACATTCACCAAGTGCATGGATGTAGCTCAAGCTCTGCTGAGGCTTCAGGGCATCCATGTGGTAAAGGCGGTATCCTCACAAATATTCCTTTTCAGGAAGAAATGGTATCTGCGAGGATTTCCAGTCAGGATTTAGACCGCACCATAGTACTGAGACAGCTCATCCGATCGTGGTTGTATCTCGCTATTAGTGTTACTCGATCTTAGTGCTGCATTTTATAGTATTGACCACAACATTCTTTTAAATAGACTTGAAAATTATGTTGGCATTAGTGGAATTGCACTAGCATGGTTTAAATAATTCTTATCTGACTGTTATCAGTTTAGAGCAGTAAATGAAGAGATGTCTTATCGATCACAAGTTCAGTATGGCGTACCACAAGGCTCAGTACTAGGACCGCTGCTGTTCACTCTGTACATGCTACCCTTGGGAGATATCATTAGGAAACATGGCATTAGTTTTCACTGATGCGCGCGTGATCATAGGTATTAAACCTATGCGTGTGAACTCTGCAATCGACTACTTTGGACTTCAACCGAAAAACAGGATGTAAACAAAGGTATTTGCGCTGGCTTAAATAACATCATTTTTATACATTTCTTTCACATCTACTGCAGTCAGACTCACTCGTGTTCACTCAGAAGGAATCACTCACATTTTCTGTGCACTTGTAATGACACATCAAGGATGTTAAGAGGCTAAAAGCAGGTTTAGTACTTGCCCCATTGAAGTCAACAGGGTGCAAATTTTAAAAATAGAATAACTCGGTGTAGGCAACACCGATTTTTGTCGTTGTTCTCTGTATTGACAGCACTCCAAATGTACAAAAAAATGAGCTCAATGTTAAAATTGACCGGAGTTCTCCTTTAACAGAATGCATAGCTGATAAAAAAACTGGATGACTAGTAATTTCCTTTTACTTAATTCTGAAAAAACAGAGATTCTAATTATTGGATTACGTGTCTAGTATCTGTAAAACTGCCTTTTTCCATCTTAAAAATATATCTAAATTATGTCATATTCTCTCAATGTCAAATGCGGAACAATTAGTTCATGCGTTCATGACATCAAGGCTAGATTACTGTAATGATATTATGGGTGGTTGCTCTGCACACTTAATAAACAAACTACAGCTGGCCCAAAACGCAGCAGCTCGAGTTCTTACCAGAACCAGGAAGTATGACCATATTAGACCAGTTCTGTCAACACTGCATTGGCTCCCTATTAAACATTGTATAAATTGTAAAATATTGCTGATTACTTACAAAGCACTAAATGGTTTAGCTCCGCAGTACTTGTGCGAGCTCTTAACGCATTATAGTCCTTCACGTCTATTGCAATCTCAAAATTCCGGCCAGTTGATAATACCTAGAATATCAAAATCAACTGCTGGCGGTAGATCCTTTTCCTATTTAGCACCAAAACTCTGGAACAGTCTTCCTAACATTGTCCGGGAAGCAGACACACTCTGTCAGTTTGAATCTAGACTAAAAACACATCTCTTTGACCTAGCATACACATAACACATTATAAACTTCTATAATTCAATGTTAGGCTGCATAGATTAGGTTTACCGCAGTCCGCCGGATCCAGGCTGGATCCAGATCTGATGAAGGACCTGCGCCTGGACACAAAGACAGCGCAGTCCTGAAGTGTCAACTAGTCTCTCCCCTGTGAAGGCCTCCTTCCCTTTACCTCTGTACAGATAAAACGTTGTCAATATAATTCCAGTTCACATGGCTACACGGAAGCGATAAATAATTCTGTATTATACATTTTTAAGACCAGACAAGTAATTTGTTGAGGTCAATTTGTAAAGAAACACTACACACCTGCGCACATACTGTATATATTCAAGCACCCATACATATAGACCAAACACCTAATACGCATTGCACACCGTCAGCGTTTTCGCAGGTTTGCGTTTTTGAAGTTTGCGCAGAGATAACCATTTTTTCAAAAAATTTTAAGGCTTGCACCTTGGGACCTATTTCAAGGTTTGCTTTCTCGAGCCACCAGGCACTGTTTTGTGCAAATGAGCGGGCCGGAGCGTGTTATGGGTTTTCTGTTAGAACAGTGTCGTGTTAGCGGCCACTAAGTTAATAACTAACGATCTTTGCAACGGAAGTGAATCAATTAAAACTAACTTAAGCTGGACAATAACTTAATTCTAGAGCTGCTGCAAAGCCAAACAGTCTCTGTTACTTTAATTTCCTATTATTTGTACTTGTAAAGCTACTTTGAAACAATCTATATTATTAAAAGCGTTATATAAATTAAGGTGACTTGACTTGAATTGACTTGACTTGACTAAACTATATAGACGACTGGCTTATTCTGGCCCAGTCGCAGGAGTTGGCAGTTCGGCATCGAGATCCAGAGCTTGGGGTTGAAACTCAACGCAAAGAAGAACAGAGAACAATGTTTCTGGGAATGGTGTGGGACTCGATCACGATGCGGGTCTGTACCGAGAGAGGGCACAGTACCGAGAGGCCGGCCTGTCAGCAGGAGTAGTCGAGACCAGGGGCTACCTCCTCCTTAGCTCAAGAGCTACCACCACAAGGACATTGTTAGCCCTGAAATGGAATGTGTTCATCCTTTGGTGTAGAGAGCGTGGCATGGACCCAGTTAACTGCCCAGTGGCTTCAGTGCTGGAGTTCCTCTAAGACCACTTCTCGGCTGGTCTTACCCCGTCTACACTCAAGGTGTATGTGGCTGCCATTGCGGCTTTCCAAACTCCTCTAAGTGATGGGCCTTTGGGAAGACATTAGCTGGTCGTATGGTTGCTCCGTGGGGCTTGGAGGATGAGGCCTTCGACCAGAATTCCCACATGAGACCTGGCAGTGGTTCTAGAAAGGCTGGTTGAGGCCCCCTTTGAACCTTTAGAGTCGGCTGAGGCCAAGAACCTTTCTCTCAAGGTAGCCTTTCTCTTAGCTATCACTTCTCTTAAAAGAGTAGGAGATCTTCAGGCCCTCTCTATATCTCCTGAGTGCCCGGAGTTTGCCTCTCCCCCTAATACAGCACGGCCTACGGTTCTGCAGGCTTTTCATCCTCCACCTCACATGACGGCAGAAGATGAGAGACTCAATCTGCTCTGCCCTGTCAGAGCTTTCAGTATTTATGTTCAGAGATCCTCTCATTGGCGGAAGTCAGACCAGTTGCTGGTGTGTTTCGGGTCTCCCAAAAAGGGGCTCCCAGCTTCTAAACAGACCATCAGCAACTGGATCGTTCAGGCTATCTCTATGGCCTATCAGATGCGCAGCTTGCCTTCACCTTTGGCCGTCAGGGCTCACTCAACAAGAGGCGTGGCGTTCTCAAGAGCCCTCCTCTCAGGGGCCCCTATCCAAGAAGTATGTGATGCGGCTGGATGGGCCACCCCTCATACGTTTATGAGATTTTATAGTCTTCCTTCAACGCCAGGTGCACGAGTGCTCTCGTCCTAAGTGTGCCTGTTTTCAGCCTCACACTAGGACAGGCGGTGTTCGTTGTGGCATAGTGGGTATTCGTTAACCAAAGTGTCGTTACGATGCAGTGTCTCATTCCCTTCTCAGGGAACAAGGGTTACAGTTGTAACCCAAGACGTTTCCTTTTTTCCTTTTTCTCTCATTCTGTTTATATTTACTCGTTTAGCTCTTTCAGCAGCCTCTCATATCCCACTTTTCATTGAACTAAAAAAACTACTCAAACCGGCTTTAAGCGGCGCACTAATGGCTCACTTTACCTCACACCGTCTGAGACCATATTAATTTTTCAATTTGCTCATGACAAGAAACATCTTATTGTGAATTTTACATAACCTGTCAAGACTATATCCGGGTCAGATTTTACTCCAAAATTAAAAGAGAACTTTTTTTTTTGCATAAAGACAGTAAAGCCTTAGTTGCTACATGATTTTCAGGAACATTTTCATTCTCATTACTACTAATAGTGCTAAGTACTATTAAAATAATGATAATCTAATGGATGAGATTGATGGGAATTGTGTGTGTGTTTCAGGTTCTAGCACTAGCAGACGCAGCAGAAGACACCCGGGAGCGTTTAAACCAGGCGTTTGTGCGTTTGAGGAGCGCGACTCACCTGCTCATCCTGTTGCTGTCTCTGTGGCAGAGACTGAACTCAGAGCAGAGCGACATCCTGGAGGCCACACTACTGCCCCTGCTGACCGACACACCACAACTGGTGAGAGAACACACACACACTACTGCCACTGCTGAACGACACACCACAACTGGTGAGAGAACACACACACACTAGTGCCACTGCTGACTGACACACCACAACTGGTGAGAGAACACACACACACTACTACCACTGCTGACCGACACACCACAACTGGTGAGAGAAAATGCACACACTACTGCCACTACTGCACAATAAAACATCTATAATACCCGGCTAACCCCAGGAAGGCACGTACCTGTTTCTTTGTAGAGGGCCGGGGATTCTCGCCTTTACTTTTCCCTCTTGCGGTTCAATAAGTCCCCTTCCAATGCAATAACCCAGGTATCGTGCCTCCGAAAGCCCCAGATTATATTTTTGAGCGTTAGCCGTTAGTCCAGAATGATGTAGCACAGTCAGCACCTCCCTCAGTCGAAGTAAATTTTCCTCACAGCTCTCAGAGTGGATGACCACAGCAGCCAGGTAGGTGGCTACATAGGCCTGGTGTGGTCGAAGCACTCAGTCCATCAGCCTTTGGAAGGTCGCTGGTGCCCCATGCAGGCCGAAAGGTAAGACCTGGTAATGCCAGTGCCCTGACAAAGTATTGAAGGCGGTCAGCCGTAGTGGAGAGGGGTACAGCATGGAGATATACCGGGTCCTACTGAGACGTTCAATGCGTTCATCCTACCGGGGCATGGGGTAGCTGTCAAACTCTGACACTTCATTAAGCTTACGGAAGTCATTGCAGAAGCGGAGGGTGCCGTCAGGCTGGGGGACTAGCACAACCAGGCTGGACCACGGGCTGGAGGAAGGCTCGTAAGTCCTAAGCAGAGCATTTTTTTCCACTTCCTCCTCAATAGCTTGCTGCCGAACTGTGACGCCATGGGGGGTCCGGATGTCATGTTACAGGATGGAAGTGCATCCTGGACAGTTGGAGAATACATCACAGAAGCTTCGGATCAGGGTTTCCAGTTCTTTCTTTTGGTGTGGGTCGAGCTGTGGATTCAGGTCTACCACAGGATCAACTTTGTCTGCCATCAAGGCCACCGCAGGCTGTTCTGGGACCCAGCGCTTTAACAGGTTGACGTGATAGATCTGCTCACCCCTTCGTCTCCCAGGCTGATGCAGCCTATAATTTACGGGTCCGACTCTCTCAACGACGGTGTACGGGCCCTGCCAGGAGGCCAGGAATTGACAGGCCTCATTGGGTTCTAAGACCAGGACCTGGTTGCCAGGAAGGAACTCCCAAGGCTGTGCTGGCCAACCATAAAGTCGCTGCTGGGCACGTTGTGATTCAATAAAGGGGTCCTTGACCAGAGGCATTATCCGTTCAAATATTTCTCTAATCTCACAAACATGCTTAACCACCGTACTGTGGGGGGAAGGTTGTTGCTCCCAGACCTCCTTGGCAATGTCTAGCAACCCGCGGGGTTGTCGTCCAAACAGCAACTCAAATGGGGTGAAGCCGGTGGATGCTTGTGGTACTTCCCGTATCCCAAAGAGCACATAGGGGATCATTCGGTCCCAGTCGCGCCCGTCCTCAGTCACCACCCTTTTTAACATTCGCTTGAGGGTCTGATTAAAGCGTTCCACTTGGCCATTGGTCTAGAGGTGGTACACTGAGGTGCGGAGATGTTATACTTGCAGCAACTTACACAGACCGGCCATGACTCAGGACACAAAGGGCGTGCCCTGGTCTGTCAGAATTTCCGATGGAATCCCCACTCGGCTGCAAAGGGCAAACAACGCCTGGGTGATGGCAGCGGCAGTGGCTCGTCGAAGAGGGATGGACTCAGGATAGCGGGTGGCATAATTATTATATAATTATATTATATAATTATATTAACATAATTATGTCACCAGGACCAGAATGTGGCCCCGTACAGACTTTGGCAGCGTATTTGTGGACCTTTACAGACTTTGGCAGCGGCCACACAATGTCCTTTGGCTGGTGTTCGGTGCCATTGACTTCCCTGACTTGTGGCCAGCAGTGTTTCAAGCGATCGTCCTCTCGTTGTTCTCTTCCTAGGGACCCGCTTCCTGTGATCTGCTGGAAAAGATCAGAGAAAACTTCAAGATTAGGTTGAGAAGACTCAAGCGCTCTCTCACTCTCCGATGCAAGGTAAGCCTGTTGAGCTCTCGGTTTCCGGGCTCAGGTTGGTCGGCATATGCTCATCCTGTTGTTACAACCCTGCCCGATTCCCTTGCCACTGCAGCCTCAGACAGCTCCACTGCCTACACCAGCTTTGTTAATGTTTGTGGATTTTGTAGTCCAGCAGTGCGTCGGTGTGGGCGGGGTAGCAATCTATCCACAGTGACATTCCCCTACGATCTCAGTCACGGTGACATCATCTGTCAACAACCATAGCTTAATGAGTCGGGTCAGTTGGGCCGCTTGTATGCGGATGGGTACCTGCGCATCATTGACCTTCTGAGCAGAACAGACAGGGGAGAGTCCTACCTGAGCCAGGATGGATCTCTTTCTTCAGAACATCATAGTCATCCAGGTAGGTTGGTGGGAGGGAGAAATAAACTTGTTGGGGTTCCCCGGTTAGAAGGGGTGTTAACTTCTGGATCCATTCCGACTTTTCCCATCCCCCTCTCCTTGCGACCACCTCAAGTGTGTGCAAAAAAGCTTCCGGGTCATCCTGCTCAGTCATCCTTGGAAGTGCCATGGGTTGCGCCGCAGGTCTGGCATTTGCCAAGTGGGTCCTGGTGTAGTCTGAACAAAGGGTTAGGCCGAGGAACGCACCAGTTCCTCGGCCACCTGATTTTGTCCCACTACAAGCCGTTCTGATAACTGTTGTTGACGTATCAACACTTCGGCGGATGACGGATGACATCCTCCACACTAGGGGGAGAGGCTGCCTCGCCAGAATCCTCATGTCTGGGGTCTCCTGCCCGCATTCTCCGCCAATGTAGCGCTCCACTACGGGTAAAGAGGAGAACAGACATGCAGTGCAGCGTCACCCCGGAAGGCGTCTTGTTCAAACAGTGAGAATTTAGGTGCGATCTAAGTCTCTGTGTTTGTAGTGTTCCGTGGTGAGAAGTGCAGTTCCTCCTTAACCAGCGAAGAGAGGGGAGATTAGCCAATCAGCTGTGTGATCCGCACTAACTTGGGGAAGTCAATCACTCTCTGGGATCCCCAGGTGTTCCCTATGATTAGTGTTGCCAGGGGTGACAAGTGGGGAGCCAGTGATATCTTGTCACTAAATACAGTGTATATATATATATATATATATATATATGAGGCTATTCATTAAACATTAACCTGAGTTTTTTGGGACCTGTCGGGCTCGGGTCGGGTAGCAGATCTCTAACACACACTCTTGTTATACTCCAAATCTTTTGGATTCTTACATTAGCTCTGTATCTGAAATGTCGGTTGATTGCTGAAAATCTCTCCCATCCACCACAGCTCTCAAACTGAACTCATATTCAAACTATAATGCTTATAGAGTCATAAAAGTTTGGAACAACATGAGGGTAAAATTATGACAGAATTATTATTTTTAAATGGGCTATTGCTTTAAATATGAGTCTTTTAATTTACTTAATCAAATCCCTGAAGTCTGATACCAATGCAGTAAAAACCCACCGTTGATTTTATCCCAGTGTGATGAGCCTCAACTTCTTTATAAAACTACCTGAGTTTAAGAGATAGAGAGCTAAAGAAAGAAAATTGACATTTTGTTGTCAAATGAATAGGATAGATTTAGAGAGAATAGAGAAACCGAGGGAAAGCC
>CM040803.1:37316025-37353525 GCA_022829025.1 Squalius cephalus | reverse complement strand
AGTCAAATGACCTGAATTCCATTCATTCCTAAGGGGATCAAATTGATCCACGAGGGAAAGATTTGTTACTTTTTAAATTTCAACCACAAAACTCCTCGATTTCATTCGTGGTTCAAGTGCGACAGACAAGTCCTATAGTCTTGGAACCCCTCTGATGAACACTCAATCTTTTACAAAATGAGTTTCGGGTCAAAATGACCCGAGGGTAAGATGAGTTAAGAAGAGTGAAGGAATCCTGTGGAGCCCAGTATAGAGCCTTGGGGTTCTCCACAGGTGACACATGCTGGGAGACGGCAGGAGTTCCCACACTGAAACAGAGGCTGAACTCTTCAGAGTCCACGAAGCTCGAAGCGAACGTTGTTAAATGGGACGTTCTACTGATGACTGCTCTTGTCTTCTAGCATGAGCAGCAGTAACGTTTATACTGGACTATTGAAAGTGAGATTCAACTGTCTGACAACAAAACCAGATTCACAGCCTGTTTAAATATGTTCAGCTTGGTCCATTTATGTACATAATAAAGAGTATAAACTAGCGATAACATCACATCTTGGTAAGATACAAGTCAACATTTGAACAGCTTAGATATTTGAGTAAGTTTAAACCCAATACTTACATTTAAAAGTGTAATCTGTAATTGGACTTTTCAGCCTGGGAAAAGCCTTCTGGGACACACACACACACACACACACACTCAACTAACCTCCCCACGCCAGACACACACACACTCAACTAACCTCCCCACGCCAGACACACACACACACTTACTGTATACACTTATAAACACTTATAACAGATTTACCATAGTGAATCAGGGTAAGACAAAAACACGTTTCGGAAGAAGGACTGATGAATTGACTTATTAAAATTTTCAAAAACAGTTACATAGTGTATATTTAACTTGCAGATATCTACACTAACCATACTTCTTCAGTTAATTATTCACAATTACATTAAGAGCATTACAGTTTTTCTAACAAGTTTTCTGAAATGATGTTTAAATATGCAACTAATAGTCTAATTAAAAATGCACTAATCTGCGTACGTTTCCAGAACAGAAATCTGAGCCCTGAATGAAGCCAGCTTCTGGACATCCTCGTTTGATTCTGTTGCCATATTAGAGTTAGAGGTTTTTACAGAGGATTTTGGATTTCTCTTTTTTTATCACTGCATAAATCAGAAAATCCTGTCAACAAACCTTTTTTTTTTTTGACTCGAGCAAGCAAGCATTCACCTAGCAACGACCCAGAATGCCTTTGAAACTGCACAGCAACACAACACGCTAAAACCCCCTAATAACGGCTGAAATCACACTGCAGTTCCCGTTTCCATGCGAGTTCTGCATACATATCCTGAAGAAGATCTAGTTTTTGGTAGTAAACTACACATTCTCATGTTACGCTAATGCTATTGTAGCGGCAGGATCGAGCGCATCGAGCTTTAATCTTCAGTGGACACATAAAACGCCACAGATCCCTGTGGAATGTGTGAATGATTAACTGGATGGGCCTGTTATCAGACGCCTGTCCTCCCGGTGTCTCGGACCCGGTGTGTGTGTGTGTGTGTGTGTGCAGATATCATCCTCTGGTCAGCCGCCAGTCGTGCGGAGGAGAGTGAGTGAGGAATCGCAGGGAATCTGCTGAAAGTGCTTTTGTGTGATGTAGTGCGTCTGCGGGAGGTGTTGCTCCGTTCCCTCAAGTTTAAAGTCAGACTCCTGACACTCTCTCTCTCACACACACACTTGTGTTTTATCGGTCTGATTTGTGTGTTCCTGTCTGCCGAGTCCTGCTCTCCCTTTCCCGACCTTGAGTCAAAGCGATGACATCACAGGGAAGGATCGCCACACTCCCTGAGCACCTGCCATATTCATCCTGTTTTCTGTCTTTAAGATCTTCTCGTGAAAGATCCACTGGAGGTCACGGTTCGTTCAGGGAAGAGTCAGTGTTTGGCTCACTTGTTAAAGTCAAGCCATATTCACAGATTTGTTTAAAATGAGTTTCTTCCTCAAAAAATTTAAATGATAAATCAAGCGATCAAATAATAAAACGGCAGCTCAGAGGATGAAACGCAATTTTTATCAAAATGAAATGAAAAGTGACAACTGCATTAAAATGCTGGACTGATAATAAAAATATCAAATATAAATTAGAGCTACTGAGTGGATCATTCGGCCCCTGTCGGTCCGCCTCGATGTCTGGCTTAGGCTCAGTAACTGGGAGAAGTGGCGTTCTCGCCTCGAGCCTCTCAGTATCTGAGTGTAGACTCCTCAGAGCTAGAGCCCATCAGGAGATGTTATTCCTATACTGGCCTCCTCTTACTACAAGAGTCGTCTAGCCAAGGCCTTCTGCACTAGGTGTAAGGCTGTGGTGTTATAGGGTAGATATCTTCCATGCAGAGACCTCATGGTTGTCAGGCCTTTCTCTGTGGAAAGTAAGAAGCCTTGTGCTCAGGCCTCCGCCCTTTAGAGATGAGTATAGTTTCTAGTTTATCCAGCTAGGTCTTCAAATTGAAAAAGGATTTTTCCCGCTGAGTCCCTTGAAGAAAATAATTCAAGTCTTAAAGTTGAAAGTCGTGGGCCGCTTACTGTGGCCTCCATTTCCTTGGGTTTAGTAGAGAATGTAAAATATACAGGATAATAGGCCTTGACCCTGATACACTCCTCAGGGTCATGCTGATAGTGCTCCCCTTGTTAGGGTCTTTATTCAGAGTACTTTGCTCCCCATAGCTCGTATGAGATCACCCTTCACCACCCAGGCTCCGGTAGAGACAGATGAGTGACTCCCTCCCCCTTGGGATGGTTGAGTACGCTCTCTTAGAGCCGCAGCACTGCCTGACGCCCGTGACAGTCGAAGCTGTAGGCCTCACAGTAGTCGGGTACTGCTTTAAAGGGTCGATAGCACTTCTGCGGAGTACACTGCCTGTTCACAATGTAGACCCTAGAGCTGGAGGCGCTCCCCTTCTTAGGGTCCCTTCAGAGTGCCCAGCCTCCACAGGCCCTGAAGCACTGTCTAGATCCAGGACTTACACAGGGGAGTTCAGTCTTACGCTACCGGACTATCGGGGAGGCCTACTGCACAGTCCCTTCAGAAGATAAGTTGTTCTCCAGGCTCCCCTTATATACTTCCGGGTCGCACTAGTAGGCATGTCATAATCTGTCGCCGGCCAATGGGACTGGGGTTATTAGATGAGCGTTTCAGACACCGGTTCACGCGTTCCCCATAGCGTCATCGACGCAGTGTCTCAGGGAACAGAGGTCACAGTCGTAGCCTAGACGTAACCAAAGAGCTGTGAGATTTACTGTACAACTGGATTTGACAAGAAATCTGAGGTATATTTCCACACACTGCCGAAAGCTACAGAACAGAGAAACAAATGAATCGCTGCGATTCACAGAAACATCTGGATCCAGGCGGAGAACGGTGGATTCACAGTTATCATTCTGTGTCGATATGCTGAATTTAGGGGTAAAATCATATCCTGTATATTGTATTGTTATATATTATAACTCATCAATTGAATATTTAGCATTATATATTCTGCATAATTGGACATTTTTAAAGAAACGATATGTTTTAAGGCTGGATGATATGATGATATATAACACTGATATAACTGATCATCCGGATGTAGACCTATATTGTATTAATATAAAGCGTTCACAGGCAAATCTGCTTCATGTATTTCCCCGGCGTGGAAATCAGGCTCATATAACTGTCAGGAAACACGATTCCTGCTGCATGTCAGTATCCATGATCACTGGATCTTTGGTGAGTTGTAAGGAACACTATATCGAGTCCAACCTTTAGTTTAACCCTCTGAGGTCTGGGGTGTTTTTGGGGTCCTTGAGATGTTCTGACATGCCCTGACATTTGTGCTTTTTTCAGTTGATTATAAACATATCAATGGCAAAAAAAATTACACTCTATTTAGCACAAACAGGACTACCATGATATGTGAGCCACATGTATGTACATGTTTTAATTTTTGAGAGAATAATGTTTATGCATGGTTATTGAAAAAACTAAAAATGAAAGTTTCTGAAATAAGGCCACAAAACACATACCGTATTTTCCGGACTATAAGTCGCACTTTTTTTCATAGTTTGGCTGGTCCTGCGACTTATATTCAGGTGCGACTTATATATCAAAATTAATTCAGACTGAGATGAACCAAGAGAAAACATTACCGTCTACAGCCGCGAGAGGGCGCTCTAGTTGGCGGAGTTGTTCAGAAGCGACACCAAGGATGAAGAAAATTATGTGGAATGAGATCGCGGGAGCTTGTGAACTTCTTTACTGGTAACTTGCTTGTTATGGCGCTTTTCCACTACACAGTACCAGCTCGCCTCGGCTCGACTCGACTCGGCTCTGTTTGGTTTTCCACTGTGTAAAAGTTGTACCTGTACCTGCTTCCAGGTACTTTTTTTCATACCACCTCCGGCGAGATTATAAGCGGGCTGAGGCGAGCCGAGGCGAGTCGAGTCGAGTTGAGCTGGTAACGTTA
Organism: Squalius cephalus; assembly: GCA_022829025.1. NCBI lineage: Eukaryota > Metazoa > Chordata > Actinopteri > Cypriniformes > Leuciscidae > Squalius > Squalius cephalus. Next base: position 37,349,022 of record CM040803.1, on the reverse strand, counting down.
CTGGTAATGGAAAAGCGCCAATAGACTCGCTGTCTTATGTTAATTTAGCCTATTCAGCCTCCCAGGTATATGTTCCTTATGCTATTATGTAGCTGAATAACTGTTAATGTGTTGCGTTAACATACCGGACACCTACTCAGCCTGTTGTTCTGTCTGTGTGCTACTGTGTAGTTGAATAACTTGCCTTTCCAGATTAAATGTCTATTCTTGGTCTTGGATTTTCTGAAAAAAAAATTCTAAATAAATGCGACTTATAGTCCAGTGCGACTTATATATGTTTTTTTCCTCTTCATGACGCATTTTTTGACTGATGCGACTTATACTCCGGAGCGACTTATAGTCCGGAAAATACGGTACTAAATATATGTCAATAAGACTTTTGACTAATGGATGTCGTCGCCTAGAGTTTTTTCTTCAAAATGATGTGAAAATCATCCTGCCTAATCATTCACATAAAACGATACATTGATTTAAGTTTTGTGAAACACTTTTAGTTTGGAAAGGCAATATGCGGATGGGGCGTAAACGATCATGCATATTTAGTAGTTCACACCTGATGAGACAATGCCCCTGCATACTTAATGAGCCATTCATTCAGGTGTGTCACCTATAGCTAACTTAAATATACAAGCTTCATAAAAATGATCATTCTAGAAGAAAATTTCAGATGGCATTTAGAGGCTTTTGCATCTGAACTCTTCATATATACACACACACACACATACATACATACATATATATATATATATATATATATATATATATATATATATATATACATACACACACACATATATATATATGTGTATATATTTATACACAAATATAAATTTTATTTATATTTTTTTTATATACATATATATATATATTTTTTTTTTTTTCACAAATTGTGCTTGCAAATTGTATAATATCCAAGGTAAACATGTCTAGTAATTGTGCAGTTAATTATCATACTGTATTTTCAGTTTTGGAATATTTATCCTCTCCCCAAATTTGTTACTAATAAAACACAATACAAATTATTAAAAGAAAAAAATTATATTTACCTTTTAATAGTTTGTTTACATCTACCTTGTAAATATATTTTTTTTATTAAAAAGGTTACAATTACAACAACAATTCAAGTGTAATCTTACAGTATATTCTACAGTAAAAACTGTACCCAAATCTAGTCAACAAAATGTTGTCTTTCATATTTCGCCTGACTGTAACGTTGTTTTTATGAAATATTAGGGCATATAAATGTTAATTTGCAGTTTAATACGTTGCTTATACAAATAGCCTACATTTTATTTCAACATATTTCAGTCGATTTTTACTCATCTCAGTATAGCAATACAGTTTGCTAAAACATCATCATTCATTCACAAACGCGATTTAAATTTAAACTGTCTTTTTGCCAGCTGTGGTAAACAGCGCGCATCTCTGCCGTTCATTCATTCATAAACAGAAACCCGATTCACGTGAGAAGGAAAAAAAAACTTAGCCTACTACTGTATTCCTCAGCTCAGTCTGATCCTTGCTCCTCGAAATACCCGCACTTCTGAGGGACATTTTCCATTATTATTATTCCTCACAGCGCTGCGAGACGGTGTAAACAAGTAATGATCTGAATAAACTTGTGTTTTCTCGAGCTGATATGGGGGCGTTCACAGGTTTGCGCGGATTGCCTCAGACATTTGCGTTTGAATAGCGTGCGCTCTCCGTGGGCGGAGTCACATTACATTTGAATCAGCTGTAATGAGCTCGACTGGAATCGCTCTCTTTTAATACTGATTTCACAAGATGAGAATATTTGTTTTTTATATAAATTACTTTATTTAAAAGAAGAGAATTCAAGCTTCATGCCTGTGTGTCTGTATGTCTGTTTGACTGAGTATTCGCTGAGTTACAGTTCATTTTCGGATGCGTTTCAGAATGGACTACACTGGCAGAGAGAAGGCAGAACTCGCTTCGTGTTTATTTTTCTTTATTTGGCAAAAAGCACAACACTTTGTTTTTATTGTGAGTATACACAAAAATAATACACATTTAACAGAATCGATTGATGTATGAAACTTGTTTGTAAAATCAAAGTCAAAAGAGTATTTCGGGTCTCAATTCAACTGATAAGGAAAAAAGCGAGCAGATCACGCCGGCGTGATTGTCGACCTCAGAGGGTTAAACTGATAATCGTGTGTTTTACTGGCATTTTCTCAGTTTCTCCTGTTAAATCCAGTCACTCAGCAGCTCTTCTGCCACTCAGTCCGGCTGAGCGAGTGTGTTCCCGCGGGAAAGAGACTCTAACCTCTATTAACCTCTAGTTGTCTTAAAACCCTGCCCTAAACAGGACTCCATTCTCAAACCTAAAGCCCAGTGATAGCAGTGAAATCTGTCACTCTCAGTCGAGCTGGTGTAGTGAAGAGTCGAGCACAGACACACCTGTGTTATAAGAGCCCGTCTCTGAAATATCACTCCTACATGAGCCCGGGTAAATATTAGAGCAGGATTATGATAATCTTTCCTGAGGAAAGTCAGCAGTCTCACAAGATTTGTCTATTTGGGGTATGTGGTGTGAAAAGAGGATTGTGGGTAAGGGACTGGACAGAGAGACCCTTCAAAGCTCTTAATTCTGGCTGATCCTCACACACACACACACACACACACACTGAGCGTCGGATCCGTCTGATGAAGTCCAGCAGGTGCTCTACAATCTGATCATCAGTTTCTGGAAGAGGAATGTTTATGTTAATAACCCGCTGTTGTGTTTAGTACCTGTGTGTCCACAGTGGTTTCTGGCAAGAGCAAGGGAAAGTTCACACAACTGCAACCCCGTGAAGTCACATCAAATGATGTCAGAATTATTATTATTTTTTTTTTTTTTAAATGGAACAATTTATTGAATCTTTAGATAAAATATTTAATAAAAAATAAATAAAAAAAGTTGTATGTTTTGCATCATATTTGATACATCAGGCTTGTATGCCTCATATAGTCTGAGAGTGAGAATCTGGAGGTGAAACACCTCACATTTATTTCAGAGTCCCAAACTGAGCAAGAATATGGCATTTGGTGCAGATGCTTATGTTTATATGGGCAAAAAGTAAGATGAAGTTCTGATGCTTTAATGTAAATCAATGAGATCTTTATTACACTATAGCAGATACTTTAATAAAATGCATATAAATATCAATATCTGCCAATAATATGCCTTAGTAAGATGATATTTAAATGCTTAGTTTAGCAAAGCTCTGTAGTTTTAAAACACATAATGCAATGCAATGCAATGATGATTGAGAGATGAACAAATAAACCTTCCTCAAAAGCCTGACGATCATATTTATACTCATGATTTTCTATAACACGATGTCTGGATAATCAAGTAAACCTCGGTTGCTTCAGTCCAGAAAGTGTTCATCCTGAAATATTACTAACGATATCAGTGTTATTCTTACGTTTCCTTGATAAAATCAGTGCAGATTTGACAGTAGAAAGACACGAGCTGAAGGAGGACGTTTGTACAGTTACACTAAAAGACTTCTACTGGATAAAACAGTGTAAACTATCAGTCAGAGACAGAAGACTGAGGAGATCGAGTGTGATCAGCAGAGTTTGATCATGTTCATCATTTACAGATTCATGCAGCAGATACAGTTAATCTGACGACTAGTGGAGTACAGTTATACTGAGAGTGTGTGACTGTTAATGCTGAGTGTGTGTGTGTTGTTCTCTAGTGTGTGTTAATGAGTGTGTGTGTGTGTGTGTGTGTGTGTGTGTGTGTTCTGCAGTGAGTGTTAATGAGTGTGTGTGTGTGTGTGCATGTGTGTGCGTGTGTTCTGCAGTGAGTGTTAATGAGTGTGTGTGTGTGTGTGTTCTGCAGTGAGTGTTAATGAGTGTGTGTGTGTGTGTGTGTGTGTGTTCTGCAGTGAGTGTTAATGAGTGTGTGTGTGTTGTTCTCTAGTCTGTGTTAATGCAGAGTGTGTGTTTGGTGTTCTGCAGTGAGTGTTAATGAGTGTGTTCTGTCGTGTGTTAATGAGTGTGTGTGTGTGTGTGCATGTGTGTGCGTGTGTTCTGCAGTGAGTGTTAATGAGTGTGTGTGTGTGTGTGTTCTGCAGTGAGTGTTAATGAGTGTGTGTGTGTGTGTGTGTGTGTGTTCTGCAGTGAGTGTTAATGAGTGTGTGTGTGTTGTTCTCTAGTCTGTGTTAATGCAGAGTGTGTGTTTGGTGTTCTGCAGTGAGTGTTAATGAGTGTGTTCTGTCGTGTGTTAATGAGTGTGTGTGTGTGTGTGTGTGTGTGTGTGTGTGTGTTCTGCAGTGAGTGTTAATGAGTGTGTGTGCGTGTGTGTTCTGCAGTGAGTGTTAATGAGTGTGTGTGTGTGTTCTGCAGTGAGTGTTAATGAGTGTGTTTGTGTGTGTGTGTGTTCTGCAGTGAGTGTTAATGAGTGTGTGTGTGTGTGTGTGTGCGCGTGTGTGTGTGTGTGTTCTGCAGTGAGTGTTAATGAGTGTGTGTGTGTGTGTGTGTGTGCGCGTGTGTGTGTGTGTGTTCTGCAGTGAGTGTTAATGAGTGTGTGTGTGTGTGTGTGTGTGTGTTCTGCAGTGAGTGTTAATGGGTGTGTGTGTGTGTGTGTGTGTGTGTGTGTGTGCGCGTGTGTGTGTGTGTGTTCTGCAGTGAGTGTTAATGAGTGTGTGTGTGTGTGTGTGTGTTCTGCAGTGAGTGTTAATGGGTGTGTGTGTGTGTTCTGCAGTGAGTGTTAATGAGTGTGTGTGTGTGTGTATTCTGCAGTGAGTGTTAATGAGTGTGTGTGTGTGTTCTGCAGTGAGTGTTAATGAGTGTGTGTGTGTGTGTGTGTTCTGCAGTGAGTGTTAATGAGTGTGTGTGTGTGTGTGTGTGTGTGCGCGTGTGTGTGTGTGTGTGTTCTGCAGTGAGTGTTAATGAGTGTGTGTGTGTGTGTGTGTGTGCGCGTGTGTGTGTGTGTGTTCTGCAGTGAGTGTTAATGAGTGTGTGTGTGTGTGTGTGTGTGTGTGTTCTGCAGTGAGTGTTAATGAGTGTGTGTGTGTGTGTGTGTGTGTGTTCTGCAGTGAGTGTTAATGAGTGTGTGTGTGTGTGTGTGTGTGTGTGTGTGTGTTCTGCAGTGAGTGTTAATGAGTGTGTGTGTGTGTGTGTGTGTTCTGCAGTGAGTGTTAATGAGTGTGTGTGTGTGTGTGTGTGTGTTCTGCAGTGAGTGTTAATGAGTGTGTGTGTGTGTGTGTGTGTTCTGCAGTGAGTGTTAATGAGTGTGTGTGTGTGTTCTGCAGTGAGTGTTAATGAGTGTGTGTGTGTGTTCTGCAGTGAGTGTTAATGAGTGTGTGTGTGTGTGTGTGTGTGTGTTCTGCAGTGAGTGTTAATGAGTGTGTGTGTGTGTGTGTGTGTGTGTGTGTGTGTGTGTGTTCTGCAGTGAGTGTTAATGAGTGTGTGTGTGTGTGTGTGTGTGTGTGTGTGTTCTGCAGTGAGTGTTAATGAGTGTGTGTGTGTGTGTGTGTGTGTGTGTTCTGCAGTGAGTGTTAATGAGTGTGTGTGTGTGTTCTGCAGTGAGTGTTAATGAGTGTGTGTGTGTGTTCTGCAGTGAGTGTTAATGAGTGTGTGTGTGTGTTCTGCAGTGAGTGTTAATGAGTGTGTGTGTGTGTTCTGCAGTGAGCTGCGAGGCCATCCCCGAGCCGATGGTTGAGCAGGAGGAAGAAGCGCTTCAGGACTCGACTCAGTTCATCAAGAAGAAACAGCCGTCCAAGAGAGTCAAGAGCAAGTCAGGTAAGACTTCACCTCACACACACACACACACACACACACACACACACCATGTACTGTGTGCTGCAAACTACCAGAAGTGATTGTGTGTGAATTGTGAAGGAGTAAATCAGAGTCCGGCTGGTGTTCAGCACACACTGTTGTTCATGAGTACATGTTTCAGCGGGTCATCAGCTCAGGCCTTCATGTGATTAACCCACAAACACACACACACACACACACACACACACACACACACACACAGAAGATCAATACACACCCACACATCTTTACCCTCTACATGAGTGAATCTCCAGAGTCCAGTGTGACTGCGGTAACACACAGCAGAAGGACGGAGAGTCCTCAGCTCAGCTCCTCAGGGGAGTGTGGCAGTAATGATCGAGTAGTTAGTGTGTAATCGCTCTGAACTCTTCACATTCCTGCTGTGCTTTACTCTGGGTGTGTATACTCCTGTCAGTGTGTCCTGACGACACAAGTCTATATCACTGACGCTCGGTGGAAGTGTGTGATTTCTGTGTGAAGAGTTTTCGTTTTATTCACAAACTCACTCTGCCTACAGTATTACAGATCTCCCAAACGTGTCCCTGAACAGAGTCCTGACGAACACTAGAGGCAGTCACACACACCAACAGCTCCTGTTTACACACTAATCATGGTTACCAGTTAATAAAGGCACACTTCCTGTTTAATGACCTCTAAACACCTTTAGTGTAGAGGTCAGCACATAATAACACACCAGTGTTGATCACAGTGCTACACTAACAATCAAACAGTAGCATATAACAAACACACATAACTGATTTGTGGTCGAGCATCAGTGTGTGTTGATGGCCGATGCAGACACACGTGCCAGTGCCTGATATGAGATCACACTGTTTAATAAAAGCATTCATAACAATTTACATCTGTTGTTCAGAATATTTACTAAATTAGAAAGAAATAATTTGAAAATGAATAATATCAAAAAAATTATAATTTGTTCAAATTTTATAACTTGATGAAAAAATCTGTGAAATAAACAAACCTCTTGTTTCAATAAAAAGCTACTGTAGTATTTCTCACAAATAAAGAAATAGTAAAAAATATTAATAAAAAGAAAGTAAACACCGTAACAACCGGCCACTCCCGGCCGAATATATTAACCATATTCTTTCATAAAAGCAGTGACATGACTATGATGTCCGACTGGATAAAGTGCAGCAGATAGTTTGATATCGAGGGTTTAAAGTTTGTCTCCACTGACAGCTGAACTCTGATACACACACACACACACACACACACACACACACACACACACACACACACACACACACACACACGTGATCTCACACACTCACACACACACACACACACACACACACACACACACACACACACACACACACAAAGTTTGTGAAATAAAATATTTATTAGAAATGCTATAAATGCATATTTGCTGATGGCAGATAATATCAGCATATCGTAATATCAGCAATAAAGCGGCATGATATCATTTAGCTAAAACATCGCCACACGCACGTCTTCCCAGCGATCCGGGGTTGTTGATTCCAGCACAGTTTCCTGTTCCCAGAGATGTGTCCTGTCCAGACGTCAGAGCTGTCAGAGGTTCAGGAGATCCTCGCATGCTGGAGAAACCCTGAAAGCTGATTGGTTAGTTGTGTTTGAAGCGGTGGATCTGCACAGACATGTTGAGACACTTCTGTCATTAACTGAGAGATTAAACATGTTCCTCCTCCTGACACACACACACACACACACACACACACACACACACACACGGCCGTGAGGAAGGAGATCTGATGCAGGATTCAAACATGTCCTCTAATGTCCACTGAAACAGAAGCCGCTCTCTCGTGTGTGTGTCCTCTCTTCAAACGCAGCAGACCACAGTTGTGTATCACACATCAGATCAGCTGATCCACTCTGGAGTCACATGATATATTTATGAACATGAGTTTTGGCTATTAAACGCCTAAATTCAGATCCATGTAATTCTTGCAGTGGATTTACTGACTATCGACTTCAATACTTTAGTTATATGATTGCAATAGCAGATATTACAGTATACCTCACTGTTTATGCACAAACTTAAGACAAAGTGTTGTAATTACAGCTTTAAAAATAAAATAACTTATAATAAAATTATAAAGTGAATGTATGATTTATGCAGTCCACATGATTATAGATCAAGAGTATAACTCATTTCTTCAGCGTCATTAAATCAAATGCAGCTTAGCTAATAAACACTGCTGTTATGTGAGATTCAGTTTCATGATTTCAAGTGTTGAAAATGAACTTATTTTTATTATTTTATACGATTTCCACTGATGAAACAACACACACATTCACATAAAATAGCTTGCTGGTTAAATTGAAGTTGAAACATCATACTAATTTTTAGCCAGCAATCCAAAAAAAAATTTTCAAACGTTGTCAGGAACAACAAAATTAAGGAGGAAAAAATGCCAAAAAAATAATAAAATCCAGCAGGAAACTAATGGAAACAAAGGAGATGCACCGAGGCACTCCAAAAAATAATGCATACAATTAAAAATATATAAATTATAAATTTGTCATGAAATAAAAACACAGTCTGTTTTGTTTCCCATCACACTGTTACTGACAGAGATGAATGTGCAGTGAGGAAGACAGAACAGAAGCAACAAAGAGTAATGAAGAAAGAATTAAACTCCACATCAAAACATGACTGTTCATCCGCTGCTAGATCTTCAAAGCACTGTCCCACTGATCTCCGGCATTAACTTCATTTACTCTAGTGATGAGGTTACGTGTTGCGCGTGAGTGTGATCGGGTCAGTGTTAGGAAGCAGGATCAGGGCTAACGCATGAAACATGAACACTTTCATAACTGAGGGCTGGAGAAGGTTTATGCAACAGCCCATTCATAGCCTGGCAAGCCAGACCTACATCAAGATGTTAGGCACCACCATTGGTCACCATTGGCACGGCTCAATCCGAGGGCCGGGATAAACGCTTGTCTTTCAGATTCCCTCTGCACGCAATAGGACAGCGCTTCAACCAACCAGAGCGTTTGCCCAACAGCGGAGCTAGTTGAGAGATTTAACTTTTGCCATATCTGGTCGGCAAAACTACAAACACATCTTCCTTTTTTAAGAATGACTTAAGTGCCGTTCTTTGCTCTTTTCTCAAAGACAAGCTTAACTCCAAGTCCTCCAGAGTCGCGGCCAAAGCCGATTCGAAAGACTGTTCTCCAGCAGCCGTCATTCTTTGTTTTCAAGTAGCAGGGAACCATCGCAACTCTGACGTCATTATGTTAAGCCCGCCCCGCCTACTCTATACGCGATGTGATTGGCCTGACCTGAGTTTGTTTTTTCCAGCTTGAAAGTCAACGGAGAGTTGCTAGACCACACTGGCTGCAAAATACATTTTGCTGACGCTAGGGTGCGTCTAGATTTCTAGGCTAGTCCATTCACTGATCCTGCACACATATGAATACAAGAGCCGCTAAAGTCACGTTTCATCCATCATTTAGGTGATACAATACAGTCTCTTAAACTGGTAGTCAATAGAATAATAAACAATAATCAATGTTAACCTCTGAGCAGTTGGTATCAAAAAGATTAGCCACTCTGATTGAATATGTTGACGAATGTTGATGAATAAGTGACGAGCAGTTTGTGTCCACGACAAACACTAGACATCAAACATCACAGCCAATCAGAAGAGCGTGTGGGCGGAGCAATCGCATTATTGGTGCACATGTAAATGTAGCCAATGAGAGAGTAGATCCAGCGAGAGCGAGTGTCAGTGAGGGAGAACTCATCACAACATCTCCAATAATTCACACATGTAATAATTTAATGTTTAAATATTTAATACATTATTCCTTTTCGATTTTAAATTGACTATTGACCGAAACAAATGAATCACGATTCAAAAAGCCATGTTTCAAGATCGATGTGAAACAGGTGAATCATTACACGCCTACCCATAATGCATCACTGTCGCAGCTGGTCAGGACAAAACTTAAAGTACAGACGTCAGTACTGAAATATAAAAAATGTGACAAATTCAGCATTTTATGTTCTATCAGCGGATATATTAGCTTCCAAACGCTCGCGTGTGTATCTGTGTAAGCGCTCAGTGATGTAGCCAATCAGAGACATGTTGAGCGTGTGAACACAACGGCCAATCAGAAGTGTTTAAGAATCTGTTCAACAGCGCTCAGGGGAAATGCTGATGTTGTCACATTCTAAAATTTCAGTACCGAAGTCTGTACTTTTGACAACTCTAAAAAGACATGTTATCGTGTGTCGCATCTGGTTAGACTCGCGTTAAACAGCAAAGAGAAACAGACTTCACGCTATAGTCAACGGCTCCTTTCACAGCACTGGCTGTTGTTTAGTTCAGGGGTCACACTCTTCTCCGGACAGCCACCGTCCTGCAGGCTTCCAGCTCGATCCGCTGGTTCAGGGGTCACACTCTTCTCCGGACAGCCACCGTCCTGCAGGCTTCCAGCTTGATCCGCTGGTTCAGGGGTCACACTCTTCTCCGGACAGCCACCGTCCTGCAGGCTTCCAGCTCGATCCGCTGGTTCAGGGGTCACACTCTTCTCCGGATAGCCACCGTCCTGCAGGCTTCCAGCTCGATCTGCTGGTTCAGGGGTCACACTCTTCTCCGGACAGCCACCGTCCTGCAGGCTTCCAGCTCGATCCGCTGGTTCAGGGTTCACACTCTTCTCCGGACAGCCACCGTCCTGCAGGCTTCCAGCTCGATCCGCTGGTTCAGGGGTCACACTCTTCTCCGGATAGCCACCGTCCTGCAGGCTTCCAGCTCGATCCGCTGGTTCAGGGGTCACACTCTTCTCCGGATAGCCACCGTCCTGCAGGCTTCCAGCTCGATCCGCTGGTTCAGGGGTCACACTCTTCTCCGGATAGCCACCGTCCTGCAGGCTTCCAGCTCGATCCGCTGGTTCAGGGGTCACACTCTTCTCCGGACAGCCACTGTCCTGCAGGCTTCCAACTCGATCCGCTGGTTCAGGGGTCACACTCTTCTCCGGACAGCCACCGTCCTGCAGGCTTCCAGCTCGATCCGCTGGTTCAGGGGTCACACTCTTCTCCGGACAGCCACCGTCCTGCAGGCTTCCAGCTCGATCCGCTGGTTCAGGGGTCACACTCTTCTCCGGATAGCCACCGTCCTGCAGGCTTCCAGCTCGATCCGCTGGTTCAGGGGTCACACTCTTCTCTGGACAGTCACCGTCCTGCAGGCTTCCAGCTCGATCCGCTGGTTCAGGGGTCACACTCTTCTCCGGACAGTCACAGTCCTGCAGGCTTCCAGCTCGATCCGCTGGTTCAGGGGTCACACTCTTCTCCGGATAGCCACCGTCCTGCAGGCTTCCAGCTCGATCCGCTGGTTCAGGGGTCACACTCTTCTCCGGACAGCCACCGTCCTGCAGGCTTCCAGCTCGATCCGCTGGTTCAGGGGTCACACTCTTCTCCGGATAGCCACCGTCCTGCAGGCTTCCAGCTTGATCCGCTGGTTCAGGGGTCACACTCTTCTCCGGACAGCCACTGTCCTGCAGGCTTCCAGCTCGATCCGCTGGTTCAGGGGTCACACTCTTCTCCGGACAGCCACCGTCCTGCAGGCTTCCAGCTCGATCCGCTGGTTCAGGGGTCACACTCTTCTCCGGATAGCCACCGTCCTGCAGGCTTCCAGCTTGATCCGCTGGTTCAGGGGTCACACTCTTCTCCGGACAGCCACTGTCCTGCAGGCTTCCAGCTCGATCCGCTGGTTCAGGGGTCACACTCTTCTCCGGACAGCCACCGTCCTGCAGGCTTCCAGCTCGATCCGCTGGTTCAGGGGTCACACTCTTCTCCGGACAGCCACTGTCCTGCAGGCTTCCAGCTCGATCCGCTGGCTCAGGGGTCACACTCTTCTCCGGACAGCCACCGTCCTGCAGGCTTCCAGCTCGATCCGCTGGTTCAGGGGTCACACTCTTCTCCGGACAGCCACCGTCCTGCAGGCTTCCAGCTCGATCCGCTGGTTCAGGGGTCACACTCTTCTCCGGATAGCCACCGTCCTGCAGGCTTCCAGCTCGATCCGCTGGTTCAGGGGTCACACTCTTCTCCGGACAGTCACAGTCCTGCAGGCTTCCAGCTCGATCCGCTGGTTCAGGGAAGGGTTTGAACTGGATTCTGCAGGAACGTGTCTCTCCTGTCCCAGGTTTAACTGAAGACTCCTGCACTCTTCATCAGTGAGTGAGACTGACCAACAGAGGACGACGAGAGTTTAGCAAACACAGTCCGATAGGTGTGACATCCCTGACCAATGTCGAGTTGTGTCGAGTTGCTAAGTGAAGAAAAGCTGAAACTCAGATCACTCAGTGTATATGGAGAGTTTACAATGAGAGCCTGTAAAAATGAACTTTAAACTCTGATGTGAGTCTGATTAAAACTGGCTTGGCTCAGTATGTTAGCATTCGTCATATTGCTAGTGTTCTCTCAGATGGAGCTGAGACTCGTATAGCAGAGCTCCCACTAAACTCCTCATTAATCTCTCATTATGTCCATGTTCTCAAATCTGCAGAACAGTCTAAAGAGCGCTACTCGTGTGAAGAGCTCAGGAGACGAGACTCGCTGCTGATTGCAACTGTTTTAATGTTACATTATAATGTTGCCTAACCAGCATGAAAAATACAAGACATGCTAAAAACTATAAAGAAATAACATTCTACTTCTGTTTTGGTTTCGTTTTTAATGTTTTGAATTCTTGTTGTTAGTTTGTTTCCATGGTTTCTAGAATGGTTTCATTGGTTGTCATAGCGACTCATTGTTTGGTTGATTTGATCCACCTGATCCTTGTTGTGTTCATTGAGTTTGTTAGGTGTGTATTGGCCTGTGTTCTGTCTGCTCTTAGTCTGGTGGTGTTTGTGTGAACACACACTGTTCTGAGTGTGGACCTTCATTGTATTTTTGGTTTGTTTAGTATATTAAAGTTAAAGGTGCAATCTTTTTTGTTATGCTGGTTGAAAGTCTCATATCTTGATAGCAACCACTATGTTAAGTCTTCTAAATGTATCTTTATAAATGTATATCGTCTGTGGAAGGCGTAGGGCCATAAAATGTTCGTTCAATCATTTCATTTGGTCTGAATGAAAGGACAGCATGTGTTCCCTGTCAGTCACCGTGTGTTTGCATAAACCATATTCACGCAGACATCATACGCCATCAGCGCTGGGATTATAAGCTGCTCGACCAAAGAAATATATTACATTACCAGAAAAACATGTTGTTTGCATTTAAGATATACCTCGTGCTTCCAGGCAGCACAATCATCTCTCCTTACAGAGAATAGACCTACTGTAGTACAGTAGACGTACACATCATCAGTGGAAAACAACATCAGGCTACACAATGCTTCATTGTAGAGAACTCGTGACTTGTCATATGCATAATTGGAAAACAGATGCTAAACATTCCTGTATTCAAAATGGTCTCCTCTCCGTTTCTCTGCAGGAACTTATTACTTAAACTTCACAAATACATCTGATTATGAACATTAATAAAAAGAGAATAATACTGATACATAATATTAAATAATACAATTTTAGTCTTCAGACGGAGATTTGCAGGGATCGTATGCTTTCAATGCTAGCAGGCTAAAGTTAGCATTTCCCAGATCTTTACTAGTGCTGTGAAGTATATCCTCTGTGCTTTGCCTCGTCCTCTTCCTCATCCTGACCGTGATGAATATAATATCTAAGTCTCCGCATAACAGTGGCCCTTAATGGCTTAATGACCCTTAAATGCAGGCTAGGTCGGCTCGCCAGATTCTGGAACAAAGCTACTCTCTTTATATCTTGAACAGAGGCGAGATTTTTGAGTCAAATTCATTTTAAATGCTCCCAAAAGACGAAAAAATGCATTTGATAATTAAATTCCATGATTATTGTAGGAATAAAATAAATAGTACCCCCAAAGTGGTCGTCTTTTGGTGAATTTTCACCATTTTGAAGCTATTTAGCGACAACTTACTAATATGTGAAAATGACAATGGGCCAAACTCGTGTTCATTTCATCAGTGCTGCAGGAGCTCTGCACTCCTCTGAGGCTCACGTGCGGTTTTGCTTGGCTCATTAGAAAAATGTATATTTCATCAGAATTTAAACCCGGCCCCTATGCATACTACAAACACACACCACTAGACTATCATAACATAATAAAAGATTGAAAAAAACTTTCTCTGAAATGTATTTTATACTATTGGATTTATTTATTCTAAAGCAAGGCGAGGATCGGCTACTAAATGATTTTTTGCATTGTAATGTGACGCACATGCATATCTCATATTTTCCCAATGTCTTGTACTGTTAAATATCACGTGGATGAATATGAATATGCAAATGATATGCAGATGAGGATATAGTAAACGAGGCGTTGTAAGCTCATATATGGTTATTTCAGGAGGAGACGCGTGTTCACAATCTTCCTCTGACTGGGATTATAAAGGGAATTCTGCGCAGGTTCTGGCGTTCACACTGGTTTATAAGTCTGAATATTTTTTGCCGTTCACCATTTTTGTATTTCGGGCGCACGTACACTTTTAGTGAGAATCCCACACACAGTTTTATTAATGAAACCCCTGGTCCTGAATGCTTCCTAAAGCACAGATTTGGAAAAGCCCTCCACACTCCACATTACTGCAGTGAAGTAAGCGCTCTGAGAGCTTGAGAGTTTGGCCTTCAACAAAAGTGTCTTTTGTGTCGTTTTTAACAAGATACCTTTAAGTTTGTTAAAAGGAAGCAATGAACAGTGAAATGTAGTTTTCCAGAGTCCAGCTGTGCTGTGTGTTGTAAACCGCACTCGTGTGCTATCACAGAATCAATGACTAGCGTATGTTCCTCATCACGGAAACGCTGGTACCGTCTGTCTGCTGCTTTTCCTCTCTTTACCAGCGCTGGAAATGTTGATTATGTGTGTTTGAGTTATGATTTTGCTTAGGCCATATGGTAATTCCTCAGTTTAATCAGTAGTTTTCCAGAAAAGAGGTATTTTAAAGATCCTAAAACAAATATCTTCTTTCTCTCTTCTCCCAGCCTGTGCGGATACGTGTAGTTAGTCCCCTCCAATTACGCTGTGAAAACTGGGATATGGTCCATCCTAAATATTGAGGGATGGAAATGAGATACATTTCCAGGTAGCTCTTGCTAAAAGAGACAAGAAAATGCAGAGTCAACATGTGTTGATGGCAGAGCTGTGGACAGATGTGTTTAATTGCACTCATTAATGAGATCAGCAGCGCAGCGAAGGAGATTAGATGACACGCGCTGGTGTGTTTCAGTGGCGTATTCTCACAAACACACACACATTCCCTCTCACAAACACACACACATTCCACGCCTCCCGCAAACTCTGAGAATCTGCTGGAAATCACTCCACAACTCCTACAAGTGATCCGGAATAACTCCTGCTTCTAAATATATATGATGGAGGCAATAGACTAACTCAACTTCGGTTGTTTACTCCAAAAATGATCAAAAGACTTCATTATATTTTTAGATTTTAAATGTTTTTTAAGGGAAACCCATTCTCCCAAAAATATGATGTGATTTATCGCCAGAAGTCAGGAATCCCTCTTCTTATCAAAGCCACTGCATATGAAAATCTGGTATATGCAACAGTTCCACAGACACAAAAATATATATAATACTATTGTTATATTGTATTAAAAATGTAATATTTATTTAAGAGTTATTTGTACCCCAAAAAATAAAAATGTTGTTGTCTTTTACTCAAAAGCCATATGACATTTATTCATCTTTAGAACAAAAACTAATATTTTAGTTAAACTTTTCAATTAAAATTAACTTTTAATGTTCTCTTTTCATTTTTTGTTCATGTACATCAACGTTTTTAGGCTTCTGAAAGTGCATACAGACTTTGTAAAATGCATCCATATGAATCAAGCTGTTTAATTACAACAAGTCTTCTGGAGAGACAGATGTTTTATGTGATGAACTAATTTAATTTAGGCTTTTATGAACATATAAACATTGATCAACACACACACATATAGAGAACATCTACGCATGGTAAATGCTCAAACGTGCACTGCTAGACATGCAGGAACTAATGAGGTTCTAGACTTTCAATGCATTGACAAAAAATGGTGAAATAATATATATAAAAAATTGTGTTTCAAAGATGAACAAAAGTCGTGCAGGTTTGAGTAAAAGATAACAGAATTTGCACTGGTTCAGATAGTGGATAGTCCACCATATGACTTGAGCGGTTTAGTCCAAATTTCATGAAGAGACACAATCACTTTATATGATGAACAGATTGAATTTAACCCATATAGATATTGATCAACACACACATCAGTAAAGTCACACAAGTGTTCTCGTGTTACGCTGCACAGTTGAGCTTCAGAAGAAACACGATCGCTTCATATTCTAAACAGATGAATTTAGGCTTTTATTCACATATAAACACATTATAAAGCTCACTGGTTCTTCCTGAAGCTCAACTGTGCAGCGTAACACGAGAACACTTGTGACTTTACTGATGAATCCGGTGCTCGTCCACGAGTCTCTTCTGTTGGGATGTGTGTGTGTGTGTGTGTGTGTGTGTTAAATCCACTCGTTGCTGTGCCAACCGGTGTGTGTCAAACACCAACATCCACATGCCCTTGACCTCACACACACACACACACACACACATTACAATTTACAGTGATCTGTTATCAGAGGAAATTATGTATTTCAGAAATGTACATATACAAATCAGTTAGCTAAAAAAAATAAAAAATTGAGCAATGAAATAATTTAATGCAGAAACAATGAGCTCAGTGAAGTAATGAATACTTGTTTGATAACATATGATTATGACATGTAGAAAAATGTAGCATTGGTGCAGGACTTAAGGAGAATTATATTAGGTGTCAGCTCTGAGGAATGAGCACATCTGAAACATCTCATGGAATATCACGATGTTTGTTTGCTCGATGTACATACGCATTCACTCAAATGATTTTATAAATCGCAGCTTCTTGGACATCATTTGACAGCTCTTTGCCTCTTATTTCAGACAGTCAGAAGCAAAACATGTTGTCGTTGTCACTACAGTGTTCTTACTTGATTAAATTTGTGATTGGCACCATAAAAATTATGATTATGGGGCTTACTATCGATTCATAAAGACTTATTTGTACGCAGGTCATTGCAAAATGCTATGTTATGACCTCAAAACACATTTACCATAGTTCATCATTTGTAAACTAATAAGTTTTGATGTTTGCATCACATAATGAGCTCCAGATGTGAGGCTGATCTGGTGTGTTAACTCGCTGGATACAGCAGTGCACTCGTGAAGCTCTCGCCGAGACTAATCCAATGCAAGTCATGATCAATACCTGTAGAAACAAGTGAAAGAGCGTTATCTCGTGTTTGCTGTTGTTACACTGCCGGTTAGGTTTAGCGTAGGCTGCACGTTATTTTCAAAGTGATTTCATTTTTGAATATTTAATTAAATGTACTTTTTACTCCAATACATTTGTGATGAATAATGCAATTACACATTACATTTTGCATGGCACTAACTTTTCCTGCAGCAGTTTATCACTGCTATAAAGAAGCGATATCGCCATCTAAGGGCCGTGAAGGGACTATATCTTGTGTGTTTTGCCTTTACTCACCCAAACTCACCTAAACTCACCCAAACTCATCTAAACTCACCTAAACTCACCCAAACTCACCTAAACTCACCCAAACTCAGCCAAACTCACCTAAACTCACCCAAACTTACCCAAACTCACCTAAACTCACCCAAACTCACCTAAACTCACCCAAACTCACCTAAACTCATCCAAACTCACCCAAACTCATCTAAACTCACCCAAACTCACCCAAACTCAGCCAAACTCACCTAAACTCACCCAAACTCACCTAAACTCATCCAAACTCACCTAAACTCATCCAAACTCACCCAAACTCACCTAAACTCACCCAAACTTACCCAAAATCACCTAAACTCACCCAAACTCACCTAAACTCACTCAAACTCACTCAAACTCACCTAAACTCACCCAAACTCACTCAAACTCATCTAAACTCACCCAAACTCATCTAAACTCACCCAAACTCATCTAAACTCACCCAAACTCATCTAAACTCACCCAAACTCACCTAAACTCACCCAAACTCATCTAAACTCACCCAAACTCACCTAAACTCACCCAAACTCACCTAAACTCACCCAAACTCACCCAAACTCACCTAAACTCACCCAAACTCACCTAAACTCACCTAAACTCACCCAAACTCACTCAAACTCACCTAAACTCACCCAAACTCATCTAAACTCACCCAAACTCACCTAAACTCACCTAAACTCACCCAAACTCACTCAAACTAACCTAAACTCACCCAAACTCACCTAAACTCACCCAAACTCACTCAAACTCACCCAAACTCACCCAAACTCACCTAAACTCACCCAAACTCATCTAAGCTCACCCAAGCTCACCCAAACTCACCTAAACTCACCCAAACTCACCCAAACTCATCTGAACTCACCCAAACTCACCCAAACTCGCCTAAACTCACCCAAACTCACCTAAACTCACCTAAACTCGCCTAAAAACACCCAAACTCATCTAAACTCACCCAAACTCATCTAAACTCACCCAAACTCACCCAAGCTCACCTAAACTCATCTAAACTCACCCAAACTCACCTAAACTCACCCAAACTCATCTAAACTCACCCAACTCACCTAAACTCACCCAAACTCACCTAAACTCACCTAAACTCACCCAAACTCACCCAAACTCACCCAAACTCTCCTAAACTCACCCAAACTCACCCAAACTCACCTAAACTCACCCAAACTCATCTAAACTCACCCAAGCTCACCCAAACTCTCCTAAACTCACCCAAACTGACCCAAACTCACCCAAACTCGCCTAAACTCGCCTAAACTCACCTAAACTCACCTAAACTCTCTTAAACTCACCTAAACTCACCTAAACTCACCTAAACTCTCTTAAACTCACCTAAACTCACCCAAACTCGCCTAAACTCTCCTAAACTCACCCAAACTCGCCTAAACTCACCTAAACTCACCTAAACTCTCTTAAACTCACCTAAACTCACCCAAACTCACCTAAACTCACCCAAACTCAGCCAAACTCACCTAAACTCACCCAAACTTACCCAAACTCACCTAAACTCACCCAAACTCACCTAAACTCACCCAAACTCACCTAAACTCATCCAAACTCACCCAAACTCATCTAAACTCACCCAAACTCACCCAAACTCAGCCAAACTCACCTAAACTCACCCAAACTCACCTAAACTCATCCAAACTCACCTAAACTCATCCAAACTCACCCAAACTCACCTAAACTCACCCAAACTTACCCAAACTCACCTAAACTCACCCAAACTCACCTAAACTCACTCAAACTCACTCAAACTCACCTAAACTCACCCAAACTCACTCAAACTCATCTAAACTCACCCAAACTCATCTAAACTCACCCAAACTCATCTAAACTCACCCAAACTCATCTAAACTCACCCAAACTCATCTAAACTCACCCAAACTCACCTAAACTCACCCAAACTCACCTAAACTCACCCAAACTCACCCAAACTCACCTAAACTCACCCAAACTCACCTAAACTCACCTAAACTCACCCAAACTCACTCAAACTCACCTAAACTCACCCAAACTCATCTAAACTCACCCAAACTCACCTAAACTCACCTAAACTCACCCAAACTCACTCAAACTAACCTAAACTCACCCAAACTCACCTAAACTCACCCAAACTCACTCAAACTCACCCAAACTCACCCAAACTCACCTAAACTCACCCAAACTCATCTAAGCTCACCCAAGCTCACCCAAACTCACCTAAACTCACCCAAACTCACCCAAACTCATCTGAACTCACCCAAACTCACCCAAACTCGCCTAAACTCACCCAAACTCACCTAAACTCACCTAAACTCGCCTAAAAACACCCAAACTCATCTAAACTCACCCAAACTCATCTAAACTCACCCAAACTCACCCAAGCTCACCTAAACTCATCTAAACTCATCTAAACTCACCCAAACTCACCTAAACTCACCCAAACTCATCTAAACTCACCCAACTCACCTAAACTCACCCAAACTCACCTAAACTCACCTAAACTCACCCAAACTCACCCAAACTCACCCAAACTCTCCTAAACTCACCCAAACTCACCCAAACTCACCTAAACTCACCCAAACTCATCTAAACTCACCCAAGCTCACCCAAACTCTCCTAAACTCACCCAAACTGACCCAAACTCACCCAAACTCGCCTAAACTCGCCTAAACTCACCTAAACTCACCTAAACTCTCTTAAACTCACCTAAACTCACCTAAACTCACCTAAACTCTCTTAAACTCACCTAAACTCACCCAAACTCGCCTAAACTCTCCTAAACTCACCCAAACTCGCCTAAACTCACCTAAACTCACCTAAACTCTCTTAAACTCACCTAAACTCACCCAAACTCACCTAAACTCACCCAAACTCGCCTAAACTCACCCAAACTGGTCAAAAAGGCTTCTCCACATGAATGCGAGTGCATTAGCAGGTAGTTGTGAATCACAGGTGTTTGATTTAGGAGATGAGGTCATGATGAGGCCGACACCAGCACATCCAGAGCAAGTAGACTTTGACTATTTAATTTTACTTAACATTATTTTTATTTTATTTTATTTTATCCGCTATATTGATGGTACTTTTTGAAGGATGTTGGTTTACCTATGGTCTTTTGTGCACTTGAGCTTAACTGAGGCTTGAGAGTTTGTAGACGTTTAAGAGGCTGTTGTGTCCACATTTATTTATTGTAATATTCAGTTTTATTTTGATTTTAGAAAATAAACAAGATTTCTCATTTTACAAATCAGTTGTTTCTCATTTTCACTAGCATGTCTCTTAGGTGTCGAGGGCTAGTGCATCTTTGAGCCTACGTTCAGTATGAGTAAAATACTGAAGTACTGTTAAAATTAGTTTCTCTAAGACTTTTACTCAAGTCGTATTGGAATTGGTGACTTGTATCTTGTAATGGAGTCATTTTCACTGTAAGGTGTCTGTACTTTTACTCTAGTATTGTTTTGAGGTCCTCTTTACACCACTAACTCCCGCGATACATACAACTAACATTATAAAACGCTGCCAGATCCACGTTTCAGATAAAACCGAATGTGCTTTTAATGCCACTTACTGGATATTTCACTGTGAAACATGCAAGAAGCAACGCAATATGACAGACAATAAGCCTGCGCTGGTTGAGTTTTGACACGGACAAACATCATCTTCAGTAATATTCTCTGAGAAACTGCATTATTGTGGTAATGTTGAGGATTTGGGTCTGTGTTTGGGGTTGTTTGAGGTCAGGGCTCACGCTGGTCTTCCTGAAGCCTCGGCAGGAACGCTGATCCAGGTTGAGCTTCTATTCTCTATATTTACCCTCAGCTGTTGTAATTAACCTCATCTATTAACTTCAGACTCAGAGATCAGTGATCCTCCACAGAAGGACATCGAGCTGAAAGAATGAGCTCACTGCTGTCCAACAGTTGCTCCGGCTCAATCCTGCTCCGGTCGGACCTTACCGGGATTACAGAGCGTTTCCATTTAGCCAATCAGTTCATCTTAAACCAACACGGCTCAACACACACACACACACACACACACACACACCTCTGAGTCTAGAGTGTGTGTCAAACACCAACAGCCACATGCCCTTGACCTCACACACACACACACACACACACACACACACACACCTCTGAGTCCAGTGTGTGTGTCAAACACCAACAGCCACATGCCCTTGACCTCACACACACACTGACATATTGTACATATACAAATCACAGTTAGCTACAAATGTATTCATTTAAGCAATGTAATAATTAAAGGCAGAAACAACATAACATATGATTATGACATATAGACAAATGTAGCATTGGTGCAGGAATTATTATATTAGCTGTCAGTTTTTTATTCTCAACAAAGAAACCATCCTCACTTCTTCAGTCATGCCTCACTGTTTCTGCTTTGTTGTTCAGTGAGTCAGCTGTGAAAGAGCTTTCTCCACGTCCGTGTCTCTGACAGCGTGAAGAGTGTGATCTGATCTCAGCTGAGGAGAGAGGAAACTCACAACTGTGATCAAGTGCTCAACTCACAGCCTGAGCAAAAGAGCACATTCATTTTACACTTTCCTCTGCATATCCTTTCATCTGCATATCCTTCTCATTTCTCTTAGATCGTACCGTTTAGGCATGTTCCTTCCAGATATTTGGCAATGTTTCCGTGTCTGACACAGCTTGTGGTCGTCACAAACACACGTTTACAAGCTCTAAAGATAAAACCAGGAATTAGAAATAATGTTACAAATTATTTTTTAAATAAATATTTTTACTAGTGCTGGGCAACGATTAATCACATCCAAAATAAAAGTTTGTGTTTACATGATATATGTGTGTGTATAATTATTTAGTATATATAAATACACACATATGCATGTATATATTTAAGAAATATTTGCATATATCTATATATATCTCTATATCTATATCTATATATATATATATATATATATATATATATATATATATATACATAATTTATAATATAAATATTTTAGATATAAGTAACACATTTTTCTTAAATATATACATATGTGTGTATTCATATATACAAAATAATTCTACACACACATATATCATGTAAACACAAACTTTTATTTTGGATGTGATTAATCATTGCACTAGTTTTTACACTTTGTCTCCCAGTACAATTAATTATATTCTGTTCATTCCAGATATACTGATGTTAACTGACAGACCAAATAAAACAAAATGATAAATCAATTAATAATGACATTAATAAATAAATGAACTGAGAGAAGGGCAAGCGTACTGTAAATAGCTGCTCTCTTTTATAGGTTCTCAGATTGGACACACGAGAACCGAGGACGGTTCACGTCACTGATGTCAAACAGCATGTGTTTGAGAAGCGTTCATGTTTATGTGTGTTCCTCAGTCTGGAGCCTGGAAAACAGACGGTGACGAAGTGCCAGGACTCGTCTCATGTTCAGAGCGGGTCGGGATAATGAGGGAGGATTTTCCCAGGATTCTGTGCTGGAATGTTTCATTAGTTTGCTGTGATCTGCTCCATAGGTTCTCAGGACACTACAACAATGTTTAGAATAAATTAGGTCCTCACGTACACCTACAGAAAGGGTGATTTATTCATGTCCGGCTGCTGGTTGCTCCCAGTAACACGTGCTGGAAGTAAAGCATCAGGATCTCCTGTGGGATCTCATACCTGTGTCCGGCCTCCCTCAGAGACCATTAAAGCTGAAGATCCTCACACACACACACACACACACTGATGTGAAGAAACAAGAGCTCGTGTGTCTGTGTGGATCCACACATCATCACTTCATGATGTAGATAGAGCACAAATCCAGCCTCATTTACCACGGTCATTTACCACGGTCATTTACCCGTAAAGGCCTGATCACGACAAGGACAAGAACTGCAAATATTACGTTTTAATAATCATTTAAATTCTTTGACAATAGCACCATATAATAAGATAACAATTTATTTTAATGTGCCACTCGTTACATAAATGATGGGTTACACTTTATTTTAAGGTGTCATTGTTACAGTAATTATATATCTAAGTACTGAGTAATATTGATTAACTACATGTACTTACTATAGGGTTAGGGTTTGGTTGAGGGTTAGTTGCATGTAATTATGCATAATTTACTGTTATTACTATGGTAAGTACATGTAACATATGTAACAAGGACACTAACCCTAACTATATACATGTAGTAAGTACATGTTGTTCATATTACGCGTGTAAATATACTGTAACAACAGTGATGACAATAATGATATTGGTGGAATCACTTTCAGTGCGTTTATTCCCAGATGATGAACGATAAAAACACTGAGAGCCAATCAGAATCCATCCGACTCGAGCATTTAAAGCGACAGACGACAAATCTGCAGCGTTCTTATAAAAGCAGCGCTATCCTCCACTGGTGTGGACGCTGATATAGTTATAGTTATAGTTATAGTTATAGTTATAGTTATCGCTCTTTCTGTGAAATGTGCGGATAAACCCATTACTTCACAACCTATTAGTAACATAATATAACCTAGTCGGTCACACTTTACAATAAGGTTCATTAGTTAGCATTAGTTAACTACATTAATTAGCATGAACTAATAATGAACTGCACTTATACAGCATTCATTAATCTTTGTTAATGTTAATTTCAGCATTTACTGATACATTATTAAAATCTTGTTAGCATTAGTTAACGCACTGTGAAGTAACATGAACAAACAATTAATGGCTATTTTTATTAACTAACATTAACAAAGATCCATAAATACTGTAACAAATGTATTGCCCATGGTTAGTTCATGTTAGTTCATAATACATAAACTAATGTTAACTAATGAACCTTATTGGATCAGCGTCGTTCAAATGGATTAAAATTCATTGAAATGCAAATAATGGCTGTAAGTTTGTTTTACCTTGACTCAAAGAAATGACCTTCTATTCACAGAAGAATAGAAAAACATGCAAATAAAGACAGGAAAGTGTGTTGTGTGTGTGGATGCTGTGAATATGAGGCTCTCCATGAGTATAGCGACTGAAGAGAGCCAGTGTTCATGTTGAGCTCGCAGGAAGACCATCTTTCTTCTTCTTCTTCTACGCTACACTGAGCGCAGTTGTTTGTCTTCCCAGTGTTAATGTAGCTCATCTCCATCTGTGTGTGTGTGTGTGTGTGAGCGGAAGAGCAGAATCTCACACACACAGATCAGCTGAGGCTCTATAGGGGCCGATGCCTCGCTGTTAAACACAGCTTCTCGTCAGCTTCAGCTGCTCTGGTCTAAACTCTATATGGCAGCATCGCATCAGTCCTTCAAA
This sequence comes from Squalius cephalus, assembly GCA_022829025.1. Lineage (NCBI taxonomy): Eukaryota > Metazoa > Chordata > Actinopteri > Cypriniformes > Leuciscidae > Squalius > Squalius cephalus. The sequence continues at coordinate 37,324,270 of CM040803.1, read as the reverse complement.
GACCAGTCAATCCCACAATACTAAGTTTGCATTTGCATCAATTAATATTGTTTAGTCTAATAAAAAATGAAAAATTCCTCCTGATTCCTCTGTTATACTCGTTTGTCCTTTTAACTGGATGATTATTATGATTTTTCAATTTAAAAAAACTACGCTTACACACTTCACATATGCAGCTTTATCTGTGGTCATGTTCCCAGTGGAGTCCACGTCGGTCATTTCAGTTATTTCCCCTTAAAAGGGTCTTACACATGATTCGTGCATATCACAATGGCATTGTCTTGTCCAGTAAAGCAGTGTGTATAAGCAGTGTGTATAAGCAGTGTGTATAAGCGCAGGCTGCTTTGAGTCCGGGTAACCGCTGTATAAGCGCCACCTACTGTCAGAGAGTCAGTGTGTGTTTCCACTCAGCCCTTCTGTGTTTCTGTCGGGACCACTGTCGTCAAATACGATTGACCATTAGCATACAGGTTGGACTGGCGGTCTGGTTCTGTTCTGGTTAGCCTAGCATGGATAAGAGTAGCAATAACCCCCGTAAGGGTCTTTTCCAGCTTCCCTAAACAATGCTTTCTCCTTAACAACAGCTGTGTGTGTGTGTGTGTGTGTGTGTGTGTGTGTGTGTGTGTGTGTGTGTGTGTGTGTGTTTCTGAATGTAAAGCAGCCTTTCAGACTTCTCCTATGCCTACCACAACACGAGAGCAGTGTTGGGTTTCTGAAGCTCAGCCAGAGCCGCTGCGTATGATTGCAGAAACCAGATCCAGGACTCGTATCCAGTCATGTCGATCCCGTTTCCCTGCGATCTCTGCAGTCAGTGTGTGTTCATTCATCCACGTCTTGGCAGTGGATATGTGTTTTCCACTGCACTTGGCTCGGCTGAAGCGAGTTTGTATATGTACATGTGTTTTTTGTGTTGTGGAGATAATGCTCTATGAATACAAGCATTGTTCTGGATCAGTCATAGTTACTCAAACGCTCCAGCCTTTTTACGGGAGCCAAAGCATTAACCCACTCTAAATCCACATGTTTTCATCCCTTCATCCTCTCATTTATACTGTAATTAGTGCTTGTCTTCTGGACAATGCTTTCTTCTCTCTGAAATACGTCTGTCATCATCCTGTCGTCATTCTCTCCAGTGCTCTCGTTTCATCTCTGCCTTACGACCAACACTAAGCAGGAATATTTCTCTCTGATAGATGACCATGTCTTCAAATCCTCAAGAATTCCACCCGAGCAGGTCTAGAGTATCGGGAAAGAGTTATTTATTAGCATTCCTCTTCATCTCGATGGCAGTTTCTCAGTTGGCACAGGACTAAAGGTGCTCACGTTTACCGTCGCTCTGCCAAATCCATTCATCCCAATAAAATTCCATGCGACCAGTTGTTTTGCGTGAGGGTGATAAGGTTCCCTAGGCAGATTTACTCATTTTCAAGCTGTTCTTGCCGCACTGACCAACAAAAAGCTGCTTGTTTTGAAAGTGACTTCTGTGTGAGCTGTGCTGTTGAAAATAGATAATGGACTGTTTTTTCCAGCAAAATTGTGCTGACATTTGGTAAAGTGACCACACTTACACCGTGCCCTACTCCTAACCAAAGCTGAAGTGATACGATTCCAGAGACGAGCAGTGCGTCTGCTGTGGACAGACATGACACGAGTATGAGATGTGACAAAATCAATCAAAAACCACAGCCAATCAGAAGAGAGTGTGGGCGGAGTCTATCTGCAGGCGCACTGCACTCTTAATCAAATTAGTCAAAAACCACAGCCAATCAGAAGAGAGTGTGGGTGGAGTCTCTCTGCAGGCGCACTGCACTCTTAATTAAATTAGTCAAAAACCACAGCCAATCAGAAGAGCGTGTGGGCGGAGTCTCTCTGCAGGCGCACTGCACTCTTAATCAAATTAGTCAAAAACCACAGCCAATCAGAAGAGAGTGTGGGCGGAGTCTCTCTGCAGGCGCACTGCACTCTTAATCAAATTAGTCAAAAACCACAGCCAATCAGAAGAGAGTGTGGGCGGAGTCTCTCTGCAGGCGCACTGCACTCTTAATCAAATTAGTCAAAAACCACAGCCAATCAGAAGAGCGTGTGGGCGGAGTCTCTCTGCAGGCGCACTGCACTCTTAATCAAATTAGTCAAAAACCACAGCCAATCAGAAGAGAGTGTGGGCGGAGTCTCTCTGCAGGCGCACTGCACTCTTAATCAAATTAGTCAAAAACCACAGCCAATCAGAAGAGAGTGTGGGCGGAGTCTCTCTGCAGGCGCACTGCACTCTTAATCAAATTAGTCAAAAACCACAGCCAATCAGAAGAGAGTGTGGGCGGAGTCTCTCTGCAGGCGCACTGCACTTTTAATCAAATTAGTCAGAAACCACAGCCAATCAGAAGAGAGTGTGGACGGAGTCTCTCTGCAGGTGCACTGCACTCTTAATCAAATTAGTCAAAAACCACAGCCAATCAGAAGAGAGTGTGGGCGGAGTCTCTCTGCAGGCGCACTGCACTTTTAATCAAATTAGTCAAAAACCACAGCCAATCAGAAGAGAGTGTGGGCGGAGTCTCTCTGCAGGCGCACTGCACTCTTAATCAAATTAGTCAAAAAACACAGCCAATCAGAAGAGAGTGTGGGCGGAGTCTCTCTGCAGGCGCACTGCACTTTTAATCAAATTAGTCAGAAACCACAGCCAATCAGAAGAGAGTGTGGGCGGAGTCTCTCTGCAGGCGCACTGCACTCTTAATCAAATCAGTCAGAAACCACAGCCAATCAGAAGAGAGTGTGGGCGGAGTCTCTCTGCAGGCGCACTGCACTTTTAATCAAATTAGTCAGAAACCACAGCCAATCAGAAGAGAGTGTGGACGGAGTCTCGCTGCAGGCGCACTGCACTCTTAATCAAATCAGTCAGAAACCACAGCCAATCAGAAGAGAGTGTGGGCGGAGTCTCTCTGCAGGCGCACTGCACTCTTAATCAAATCAGTCAAAAACCACAGCCAATCAGAAGAGAGTGTGGGCGGAGTCTCTCTGCAAGCGCACTGCACTCTTAATCAAATCAGTCAAAAACCACAGCCAATCAGAAGAGCATGTGGGCGGAGTCTCTCTGCAGGCGCACTGCACTCTTAATCAATCAAAAACCACAGCCAATCAGAAGAGAGTGTGGGCGGAGTCTCTCTGCAGGTGCACTGCACTCTTAATCAAATCAGTCAAAAACCACAGCCAATCAGAAGAGAGTGTGGGCGGAGTCTCTCTGCAGGTGCACTGCACTCTTAATCAAATTAGTCAAAAACCACAGCCAATCAGAAGAGAGTGTGGGCGGAGTCTCTCTGCAAGTGCACTGCACTCGCAACCAAATAGATGCATAATCAAATAAAAAAATATTGCACCATTTTAACATTATTAAAATACTACATAATGAGTGACTGCAACAATCTCTGTGGTAGAACACACTTGTTTGCTCACAGTTTGAGCGTTCTTGTTCTCGCAGCAGACTCAGATGAAGAGGTGATGTAGGAAACGGATCTCGCCAACTCCAGGACGCTTTGCTGTCGGCATAAACACAAACAGTCCTAACTTGTTGAAGTGAATTAATACTGACATATCATACGCATGTCATTGTCTGCACACTCCTTGACAGTTTTGAGTGTGTTTCTCACAACGCCTTGTCTCTGAATAAATTGCATTCAGAGAATAATTTGCATTCTTTACATCTCTTGTGAAATATTGACTAGAGACAATGGCAAGTTCCACTCTTGGTGTATATACATATAGATTTAGAGATAAACCCTACATGTCAAAAATATGAATATGAATGTTGGTTCTGAGTCGTTGCCTAGTAACAGTGGTAAACAGTGGAGCTGCCGGGGGAAGTGCCTCTGCTGTGTTCATTTATGATTAACATATCCTGATAGATGAAATGATTGAGTTGGTCTGAACAGACATTAACAGACATTCATTATTCATTCAAATTGAAATGTTTGTCCTCCTTATTCCTGCGCCTCATGAGGCTTTGTGTGAATTAAAGGTGTAACGTCCGTTAAGCTGTAAACAATCAGTGAGAGGCTCGCTCTGTGAACGCAATAATACGTTTGTTTTAAACTGGGTACGAGAAGACATCATTCTGCTCACCCTTCAGCCATCGCACATTAAAAGGACATTTACAAGTGTAAAAGCATCAATAAGGGACTTTCAACAAGAGACCATGAATAACCCCAAAAGTGCTTTCCACAGTAATAGAGTTAAATATCACTGTAGTAATATACTATATCTGTATTATATAACATACGTTGCCTAAATCAGAAATGTTCATTACTTTCAGCATTGCGTGATTCTATTTCAAAGTGATTTACGTCATTTTGACACAATAAATAAATCTGAAGAACAGACCACAGATTTGATTTGATTTGATTTGATTAGCCTTTATTGTCTCCTAGCGGAGAAATTCATCTTGGGCATTCGGGACAACAGATGCAGCACAACATACATAACACATAACATGATTTACTACACATAACATGAATTACTACACATAATTATCACCTTAAAAAAAAACAAAAAAACAAAAAAAAAACCGTGAACACATCCCACCTTCCTAGCACCTTCTGCTAACGCATACTTGATCACTAGCCTCTATACCTAATTACAGCTTGCCCACACCCTATTTGTTTTTATTCAATATTTTAATAGAGAGTGGCACAAAGGAAAATTTAAACCTATTCAGTTTACAGGTCGGTACCCTGTACCTTCTGCCTGAGGGCATCAACTCATACTCACTGTAGAGAACATGATTCGGATCATTAATAATTTTAAAACTCTGTTTTCTCACCGCCTCCTCAAAAAGCTCATTAAGAGTAGTCGGTGGCACTGATCCAATTATCTTCCCTGCCCTTTTAATCAATGTTTGGAGCTGTGTTTTTAGTTTAACTGACAGGTTACCAAACCAAGCTATAATACCATATTTCAATATAGACTCAATAACTGTCTTGTGAAAAAGGAGCATAATATCTTTATCAACACCATGAACTCTTAGTCTTCTTAAAAAATATAAACGCTGACACATTTTTGATGAAACATAATCTACATGATGTGACCACTGTAACTGTTTGTCTAAATGAATTCCTAAATATTTATATGTTGTTACTTGTTCAATCGGTACTCCTTCAATTATAATAGGGCTTTGGTCACCTATAGACCTAGGGTCAAAAATCATTTCTTTAGTTTTGTTAACATTAAGGAGCAAGTTATGCTTCTTGCACCACTTCTCCATCTCCTCTATCTCCTGTATATAAGTACCAATGTCTGACTCTTTGTGGAGTAAACTCAATATGGCCGTATCATCAGAAAATTTAATAATACAATTATTCCTATTGATGTTTCTACATTCATTTGTATATAATATAAAAAGTAAGGGCGAGCTTACACAGCCTTGAGGGGCACCTGTGCTTATATTAATCATCTCGGAAAGAGTGGAGTTAACTCTCACCTGCTGCTTCCTTTCTGTCAGGAATGAGCCATACCATTTAATAATGTAGGGGTTCACTTCATCTGATATAATTTGTCTAGCATTGTCTGTGGAAGAATACAATTAAATGCAGAACTAAAATCCATAAATAATAAACGAACATAACATGATGGATTGTCTAAGTGTTTTAAGATAGAGTGGACAGTTGTAATTAAAGCATCATCAGTACCCCTGCCATTATTATATGCGAATTGGTACGGGTCCAAGCGAAGCTGTACCTCACCTCTTAATTTACCAACCATAATACGTTCGAATGACTTCATCACTGTAGAAGTTAGCGCTACTGGTCTATAGTCATCATTTTGCTGTGGGCATGGTTTCTTGGGCAACGGAATGACAACTGATGTCTTCCAGATAGTAGGAATGACACATGTATCCACAGACAATTGAAATAAGGGGCACCAAGCGGGAGTTAACTCATCCGAAAATGTTTTCACAATAAAAGATGAAATACCATCAGGTCCACTTGCCTTATTGTTATTCAACTTTTTAAAAAATGCAGTAACATCTCTGGGGTTAATTAATATTCTATCCCGTACTGGGTCACATGGTATTGACATAGACAGCTCTTTACAGCTTATCACATTTGTTTCACAATTCAAATCAAAACGTTTATAAAAGATGTTAAGATCATTAGCCTTATCTAAATCATTCTCCACATTTAGTTGCTTCTTACTAGAGTTCATATTAGTCATATCTTTCACCTTGTCCCACATTTTTTTGGGGTTGTTCGTTAAAAAGGCTTCCCTAACTTGTTTACTGTATTCCTCTCGCGCCATCTTCAGTTTCCCCCTCAGTTCTTTTTGTATTGATCTCAGTTCCATCAAATCATTATTCCGGAATGCTTGCTTTTTCCTCCTGATCAGATCTTTAATTTCAGGTGTTATATAGTCTTTATTGTTCGGATATATGGTGATTGTCTTTTTCGGCACAACAATGTCAACACAGAAATGGATGTATCCCGTTATTGTTTCCGCAATATTGTCAATACTGTTGTCCCTATAAAAAACATCCCAGTCTGTAGCCAGAAAGCATCCACTCAGCGTCTCCTTGCTTTCATCCTGCCACACACTGACAGTTTTTGAGACGGGTTTACTTTTTTTAATAGCACACTTAAAGGTGGGGATCAAATGGATGATGTTATGATCCGAGTTTGAGAGGGGGGGTTTAATTCTGGCAGCATATGAATCTTTAATGTTGCCATAGCATTTATCTAGCGTCCTATTCTTACGTGTGCTGTTTTTAACATATTGCTGGAATCCAGGTAGAGACAGCTCCAGTTTACATTGATTGAAGTCTCCGAGAACAAATATAGGGGAGTCTGGTTTATCTTTTAGCTGCTGATGGACACAGTCTGCTACACATGCAGCTGCTTTAGATGCATTCCCACTTGGCGGGATATATACAGAGCATAAAAAGATGTTCCCATAGTCTCTAGGTAGATAAAAAGGTCTCAAACTAATGCAGATAAGTTCAAGATCAGGAGTGCACACCCTGTGTTTTATCGTATAATTATTGCACCAGGAGTCGTTAATATAAACACAAATCCCACCCCCCCTCATCTTCCCTGAGTCATTATTTCTGTCCATACGCACACATGAGAAGCCTCGTACCTGCACCAATGAGTCTGGAAAGTCCTCTTGTAGCCAGGTCTCTGTGTAAATCATTAGGCATGATTCGCGATATTCGTTACACGCCTTTGCATTAAGCTTCAGCTCCTCCATCTTATTCCTTAGGGAGCGGACATTGCCAAAGAGTATTGACGGCAGCGGCGGCCTTGTGGCCCTCCGTCAGAGGCGTAGTTTAATGCCCCCCCTTCTCCCTCGTTTCCGCAGCCGTTTACCTCCGCGCTGCCGTAGCAGCTCCTCCGGAACATCGACCAACAGGCCCGGTTCTGGTGTTACTTTCCTCCTCAGAGACAGCAGCCAGTCCCTGCCATCCTCCCGTAGCGTCTGCTCATTCCCTTCGGCGAGTGCGGTGACATCATATTGTAAGCGGGTGCAAAAGGTGGCTGTAATTAGCAGCAGCAACAGAAGCCACACTCCAGTGACTCTCTTTCCCATCATAACTTCTCTTCCTAGTTCACTTCTTCCTCAATCGGCAGACCACAGAAGCACTTCAACACTCTTGACAATGACAAACAAACTTAACTTGGAAAACTTAGACAAACTTTAGACGACCACATGCACCTGTTCTCCCGTGCCCGTGTCGCAAGCAGTGCTGCGCCACCGGAAGTTATGTGCAGAATATGTTGTTATTTTTCATACAATCACAGAAAGCGGCGACTGAAAAGATCTCTTCCGTAGATACTCATGTCACGTTAAAATACCAAGTGTTGCGTTATTCTCCTGAAGTCTGAGAGTAAAACATGAAGGGAAACTGACGGATCAGCTTTATTTGTAGGGAAACCTTATGATTTGAAATGATTTGTGTCAGTCTTTTGAATGGAAGTTCCTCAAACCGGCAGTGGCAGCCATAATCCACAACACAGATCCTCGGGAATGAGGAGGATAGAAGCGTCCGTGTCGGAGAACAGGCTCATGCTAACACCAGTGCTGCTATCTTCAGAATCATCACCAGATCAAACTCATTTTTACACATTTGATATGAACTGTGAAATTCTGTTAGAATGACCTGAGAATACTACAGTTCACTACAGTAATACTACAGTAATACTACTTCACTACAGTAATACTACAGTAATACTACAGTTCACTACAGTAATACTACAGTAATACTACA